>BPLQ01015727.1:0-90646 GCA_021605075.1 Caerostris darwini | reverse complement strand
CTCAACGAAGCATCGGGTATTTCTTTTAAATGCATTTTGTTGTTTCTTATCCTATTTGGTTTGTTCTTATCTACTACCAATTGGCTAGTGATCTGGTAATTGGTATCACAGGGTTCAGGTTCCAATCATGGCTGTGGCATGAATGTTTGTTGGTGGTTCGGAATCCTCGTTAAATTGTAGGTCCCGGTCAAATTAGCCTAAATTGTGTATAAAATGATCGTCGAGCGACAAGTCAGACCAAACCTACTTGGTCGACAGCAACATCAAGACCAAGTCCATGAACCCGTATATTGTCAAACAATTAAATCCCGCTCCAGAACCTGAGTACAACTGGCTCTTCTGGCAACCAATGCATGTCAAGATATGGGCAGGTTCAAAATCTTAAACCGACTAGTAATAAAGGGTAAAAAAATGCAGTCTTTTTTTTTTTTTGTCATTGACCTTGTGACACACAGACGTGGGGCACCCAAAGGCAGAAGACTGACTTTACCCCATCTTGTTATATGTCCGGGCACTCACTTTACCTATCTTTTATGACAGCATGGGCTACAGTGGGGCCTGATGGCCGAGTGGCTAGCGCTCTAGAGCTCGGCACCACAGGTACCGGGTTCTAATCACAGCGGTGCCATAGATGTTTGTAATGGTTCGGAATCCACTTTAAGCCGTAGGTCCCGGTCTCATAGGACCGTAGAGCGTCGCAGAACCCAATCAGACTTCTTCTCACCCACATCATTCCCAAACTGTAAAGGGGCAAGTCAGCTCTAGGCACAGTGGTGTGGTGTGGTGGTAATAGCATGGGCTACAGTGGCGTAATTCTAATCCGGATCCACACGGAAAAGTTGTTCTTGATTTAGACATGATTCTGTTCCATAATCGTCTCAGCAAAATTATTTCCCTGAAGTTATTTTAATTGAATTAGTCGCAACGCACAAAAGACTTATTATTTCTGTTTCTTTAAGTGTGTTTTTGTTCAAAACTCAAGCAGCTATTAGAGCAAAAAATGAAAATTCCTTCTTTCGGTGTCTTATTGTGTTGTCTAGTTACGTGGTATTTTAAATATTGGATTTTAAAACATAAGATACTCGTATTTTAATGCCGAAGGTAAAATATTGAAGATAAATTTTCAATTGAAGGTCCTACAGAAGCATGTTGTTGCTGTTGCTTCTTATTCAACTTGGTCTACTACATCTAAAACAAGTCCATGAACCCATTTTAACTGACGAGTCATGATAAAAGGTAAAAAAATTCAGCTTTTTTTTATACTTGCGGCACAAAAACACGGGGCACACAAAGGGAGAAGTCTGACTTTACCCCACCCAGTAATAACCCCAGGCACTGGTGCACTCATTTTAGTCGGTGGTCAATGTGTTAAACATTTTTAGCTTATGAATTATTTTTAACCATATTATTTTTTAATTAATGTTTTAATGCAATTTCAGAATGTTTGTGATTTTGTGCCATTTAAAATTTTTAGATAGTTAGATTTGTGTCAGATTTATCTCAAAATTTATCATAAAATTATGACGAAAACGTAAAATTTTAGAAAAATAAAAAAAAGGAAGCCAATAACACAAACATTTATTTTTGTTTATCGTTTTTATTTCTGCAGTGTTACAATCTTTATTATTTGAAAACTGTTCAACTCTTCATAGATATGCATTGAGTTTCAAGATCGTTTTTTTTTTTCAAAGTCACCTAGAAAACATTCAAAATGTAAATGACTTAATAAAATTAAAATATAATCAAATTAATAAACTACTAAGATAAATTAAACTTTAAGACTTACGGAGTTTTGAAGAACTATCCAGAAGAAAAGTGAAATGTAAATCTTATTATCATCCATTACCTAAAACAATACACAGAAAAATGTTACCAAAATTTATTTTTAAAAAATAAATTCGTGTTTAAATAATAGTTAACTCTTCAAATGTAAATTCATAAAACATCATTTATATAAATATTTTAATTGTCGCTGATTTCAAAAATCGACATCATGTTCAGTTAACTAAATCTGTTCTTTGCCCATCTTCTTTATGTTTTTTTTTTTTCATTATATCTATTCCTCAGTGTGGGACGGACATCCCTTGAATGTCTACTCATGGAAAGGGGTCCCCCTTACATTAGTTAGGGGGAAATTATTTTGTGGACTTTTTTGATGTTTTCGTCGGTAACAGCCTCTTTGGGGCGTCCACTGAGTGCATCGTTCTCAGTGCTCATTTCGCCTCGTTTAAATTTAGCAAACCACTTCTCCACGGTTGATTTTCCCGGCGCAAAGTCCAAATAATGTTTATCAAGCCAAGCCTTGGCTTCAATAGTATTTTTTTTCGCCAAAAAGCAATGCTTTATTAACACACACGAAATGCCTTTTTATCCATTTGTTTCAAACTAACAAAAGTTGCTTCACTGAAAATGCTATAACTCGCATACTAATAGTGTCAAATTTATACACGTGTCTTTTGAAGGTTAGGGCTAACTAAAAATCATATGGATTTAATACTAGTAGCACCATCTATGTGTCAGCCTACGAACTTTGCAGCCGACCTGTTACATCTTAGTTCCGATAAGATACAAAATAACATATAAGACCACTGCTTACCAAAACACCGGTAATTCCGACACACCTTTCCAGTTCCACAATCAGCATCACTGACGCACTAGAGCTTGGAACACTTCACGTTCGGATCACCAGTGCGTCCGGGGGGACACGAGCACGAAGTCCGGTGGTTGACTGTCTGGCACCGTGCCTTAGTGCCACAGGCTGTCGGACTGGCACACGGATCCTGGCACTGGTTGTTGATGCAGGCTTCCGTCGAGCGGCAATTGGGGCCAATCGTGCATTCGCAGATGAATCCTGTGGGGCAGGAATCAAGTTTTATTGTTATGATAAACTTCTTCAGGACTGGGCCTGCATAGCCGAGTGGCAAGCGCTCTGGTCCATATCCAAAATGACTACTACTACTGAACCACACCACATCACTGCGTCTACAGCTGAGTTGCCCCTTTGCAGTTTGGGAATGATGTGGGTGAGAAGAAGTCTGATTGGGCTCTGTGACGCTCTGCGATCATATTTGACCGGGACTTACGGTTTAAAGTAGATTCCGAACCATTACAAACATCCATGACACGACCGGGATACGAACCCGCAATATGTGGTACCGAGAGCTAGAGCGCTAGCCACCCTGTCCAAAAGAACTGTAGAACGTTGAGCGTAGGGCTCACAACCCTACCCCGTAAAAAAGAAAATACCTCCTGTCTAGAAATCTGCCAGCCAGCAGACGGTCTTGGCACATCATAGGGCTGTTGTGCCACTGATGATGCTTTAGGCTAATTAAACCGGGACTTACAATTTAATAGGTATTCCGAACCACTAATAAACATCCCTGCCACCACCAGGATTTGAACCTGAAACCTGGGGTATTAAAGGTCGGAGAGGAGCAATTGGCCATCTCGTAGCGTGTGTATGTGTTATTTAGTGTAGTTTTGGGGGCCTGAATGACCGAGTGTCTTGCGCTCTGGCGCTCGGTACCACAGGTTTCGGGTTCGAGTCTCGGTGGTGCCATGGATGTGTGCAGGGGTTCGGAATCCACTTTAAACCGTAGGTCCCGGTCCTAATAGGATCGTAGAGCGTTGCGGGGGCATTGTTACTCCGCGTCCGTATCTTCAAGTGAAACGTGCCCCCTGGGTAATGCAAAGTGAGTAACGTCTGTGCAGCGCTTCCACAATGGCCTGGGATCACACAAGGTCATAAATAGTGGCAATTACAATTACTTATTAAATTGTGTTTACACTGTTGTGTTGCTAATAGAAAATATCAATGAAGATTGAAATATTATTTATTATGATTGAAATTTTCAACCTACGTCATTTCATACCTATTTGTATATGAATATCTCGAAAAAATTTCTAATATATATATGTAAACCTTTGTTTTTATAAAACAGCTAAAATAAATTTTAAAAAACAGGTTTTAAAGGTGAACAAATTTTCAAAAAAAAAAATCCTTTTTTTTTTAAAGCTAAATTCCTGAGGCCAATGGATCAATCGTATCATACATAATAGATCCTATCATATCTCTTTGCACATGCATATCTCGAAACATATATATATCTTTCGAGATATGCACGTGCAACGAGAAATGGTATGATCGATATATGTATAGGAAGTTTTTATAATTTAAAATAGCTAAAATAATAAAACAGGCTTTAAGGATGTACAAATTTTCGAAAAAATGTTACTTTTTAAAGGTGAATGCATCAGTTAATTGCCTTTTCAAAATCAGATTTTCTAACAGATTTTGTAGCCATTACGAGTAACTTATACCAATTTAGAAAACATAATGCACATTACCTGGAGCCACCAGAACGACCAAGAAGAAAACCAGAGGTCCTTTAGCAATCATTGTATCTGCAAAGAACGTTCTGAAGGTATCAGAAAATTGTACCCATTTATACTTTGTCGCCCAATGCATTCCATTTATTCACCTGTTGTTGTTTCATCACGTTAGACATTCACGCGGTTTGATGATCGTTAGAGTCGGGCATTTTAAACTTAAATGTTTTGAAAATGTCCTGCTAACTGAGGAGAAAGTGTCTATTAATAGAGAGTTTTTGCATACCGTAAGTTAGGTTACCGTAGGACGTCCGTTAGCTTTTTCTCCCTAGCGCGCTTGCTCAGTTTCCTATGAGCATGCGTGCTAGGGAGAAAAAGCTAACGGACGTCCTACGGTAACCTACCGTACGGTATGCAAAAACTCTCTAATGTCTAGTAGTGCAACAGCTGTCAAATTTATACACGTGTCTTTTGAAGGTTGGGGCTAGCTAAAAAGCATATGGATTTAATACTAGTAGCGCCATCTATGTGTCAGGCTACGAACTTTTCAGCCCTTCTGTTATAAAGATAAGTGTAGGAGCTGTCATCTTTTATATATATTTTGCAAATTCATGCTCCAGTTAATGAATTTATTTAGATATAAGCTAATAAAAAGGAAAATTATAAAAAAAAAATTTACATGAATGAATCAATTTTACATATTATAAAAATGTGCATTTTACTAACTTTTCATGTTATTTTATATGTCATAGATTTACCTGAAAATCTTTCAAAATAATTATGCCGAAAACGAAAGTTTTGAAGATAAAAAAAAAAGAAAGAAGCTTAAAGCCACACACAAAATTTTTTTTTAATTCTTTTTTATTCATGCAATGTTACAAACGCACAATTCTTATAGATATACATTGAGTGTCAAAGTCGGTTTTCTTTTCAAAAATCACCTGGAAAATATTTAAAATTTAAATTAGTTAATAAAATTAAAATATAACCAGACTAAAAAGTAATTAAGAATGAAATATAGAAGATATATTCACTCCAGGACTTACGGGGTTTTGAGGAATAGTAAGATGTTAATCTCCTCATTCATTACCTAAAACAATATACAAACTATGCTATGAAAATTTAATTTAAATGTTATTGATTATAGCTGAAATTAATATATTATTTTCAGCCATGATTTTAATTTAAATAATTTCTAATTTTATATATTTTTAAATTATTTGAAATATTTTTTAATTTAATAAATAATATTTTATATTATTTTCAGCTTTTTTAATATATGTATATATATTTATTTATTTATTTATAAAAAAAATTTAACTTTCACTGGGTTCAAAAAGGATATGTCAGGTTCAATTAACTACGTCTGATTTTTCCACATGTTATTTATGTTTCTTTTTTCATTGTATTTCGTCATAAATAAGTGTTTGATTTTTTTATAAAAATTTATTACCTGATAGATTAGTTCCCATTAGTTAGTTCCCCTAAGTTAAATAAATTTAAAATTCCAAAATGTAATTACTTTTTTAAAACAGAAACGTTTAATTTCTGGGCTTTTTTTCTACCTCCGCAAACTTTTCCTACTTCCGCAATTTTTAGTTTGCCTTTACATTTTTAATATCTCTGCGTGATTTACAAAGTCAAAAATTCTTAATTTTAAGGGTTTAAAGTTTTATCTTTTAAAATTGACGAAGTTCCTAATCCTTGCGTGTTAAGCCTCTTAAACAAAAATTATTTGTACTTGTTTTCAATCAGACATATCATGTTTTCATTTTATTATTTTTATTGTTTAAAGCGCATTTCCGCGAATTTTCAGAATTTTCGAAAGTCATTTTATGTTCATAAGGATACTTTACATAAATGACAACAACATAATAAATTATTTTTTAAAATTTATTTCAAAATTCTTGAAAAGAAATGATGCACTATTAATATATTTCACTTTTAGTATAACAAATTGTTGTTAAATTATTTTTTTTTTTCCTTTTTATTTTTTATTTATTTATTTTTTGCAAATTTTAAGAATCCAAATTAAATCATTAACAATCCTTTACTGCTGTGTCGAAAAAGTAAGACAAATTTTCAATTTAAAATTCCAGGAGTTTGTGGAATTTCAATTTGTTTTTTTTTCTTTTTTAGGTTGCTTGCACTGTCCTTGACATCTGTGTGCTAAAACTAAATTCCGGCGTTTTCTGAAATGTCTGAATTAATTGAGCAAAGAACTTGCATTAAATTTTGTTTGCGGAAACATATAGAATGTTGCGGAAGACATTCGGTGAGTATTCCTATAGTGGAAAGAAAAATTTAGAAGTGGTATAAACACTTCAAAGAAGGCAGAGAACGCATTGAAGACGAAGAACCCTCTGGTCGACCATCAACCTCACCTCACACTGCATTGATTCTTCGTGAACTTTTCGCCAAAAATGAAATCGTTATCAAAAGAATCACGGTTCTGTGATCGGCCTTTTTTTTTTGTGTGGGGATTTATTGAACTTTGTACCATATATAACATTTTACCTTTCAGATGCTCCTATTGGCTCTCACCGTTCAGCATGATTTCCAATCAGCGATTAGTAAACAAAGGGTTGGAGGGTTTGTTTACGTTTTTGCAACAGTAAAAGGCATCGACAACTGGTCCCTAATTGTACCGAATTTAAAACTTAACTTTTAATTTCTTTTATTTTGTATCTTACTTTTTTATAAATAGTATTTTTTTTCTTTTTTTTTTGAGTACCTACTTAATTTTTGAATTTAGAAACATTTATCTTTTATTTTTTACTAACAATAATTAAGCAGCCATTTAAAATTCCAAGTTTATTTATGAATTAAGATGAGGAGGTTTAAGGGGTATTTCCCCCTGATGGTACTCCGTAAACGGTACGCCAGTTGCCAGTTGCCAGTTGAAATCATTATCATTCCACAACCACAATATTCACTTGATTTATTACTGCGCGACTTCTGACTACTCCCTACACTCAAAAGACCACTCCGGGGACACCGTTTTGTGTCGATTGAAGAGATTCAACGTGAATCGCCGCGCGCTATGAAGGCCAATGACTGCTTAGCATATATTGAGGATTGGAAAAAAAGTTGGCATAAGTGCATTGTGTCCGGAGGGGATGACTTTGAAGGCGATGAAATAAATTTGGAAGTATAAAGAAAGAGTTTTTGAAAAAAAATAATTGGTCTTACCTTTTGGACAAAGTAGTAAGTTAGAATTTATTAAAAATAAGAACAAAAAAAATATTAAAAAAATCATTCATTTACTTGGAACTGTCCATCCCTAATAAATCAAAAATGAATGCATAAATACAATTACGAAAAAAGAAGAAATGAATAAAAATTATAATAAAATAACAAAGAATAGATATATAAATAAAAAATTTTTAAATTATTAAAATAATTGTTTTAAACCATTATCCAGTAAAATTAAAGAAAATTACGTATAAAGAAAATGTAGTTTTATTTTTCCAGCATTTAATTTTGAAAAAATATTATATTCCACAAATTTAAGAAACTCAAAATTTTATGATTAAATATTTAATTATTAACTGTTAAATTGATTAATAGTCGATTATTATTAATAAACAGTTTAATTACTGACTGTTAAATTGATTCTTGATTGATTATTATTAATTGATTTTATTAATTAACTGCTACATTAGAGAAAACAAAAGCTTAAGCCAATGTTTGCAATTTCAGAAAATGTTTCTTTTAGTGAAACTTTTTCTCTTAGAAACGGCTTAAATTAAATGTATTAATTTATTTAAAATAGTAAGTTTTTTTTTAAAGTCTATAGAATTTTAAATATTTTTTATATCTTCAGAAATCCTTTTTTTTTAATATTCAATGATGCATGGAGGAAATGAAATAGAAAATGAGAGAGAAAAAATAGAAAATGCGAAAAACAGAGAAATGAGAGAGAAAAAAACTTCCCACCAGATTTTAAAAACCAGAACTATTTTAATTAAGTGATATATTTTTTAAATTTTGGACAAAAAATAATTTTGATGATGTTTAGAAATGTCATCTTCTAATATAAAAACCAATATTGGGTTTATGTGTTAAAAAACCTTTTTTTTTTTTTTTTTTTTTAGTAAACTATTCATTTCAATAGCAAAAATAAGTGCACATTAAAAATTACCATTTTTCTATAAAAACAAACATTTTATAGAAATTCAAACTCTAAAGAGTTAGTTTGATATAAACTTGTGTAAAAAGCGTGGTTGAAAATCTTTTATTTAAATTTGTATAATTTTGACGTATCTCTTTTTCAAGTAATACAGTATAAAAAGAAGAAGCATAAAATGAAATGAAAAACTACAATATTTACCTTGAACTGAAAATAAAAACATGGGAATTTTTAAATCGTAATAAAAACCATTACAAAAAAAACAAAAAAACAAAATAAGAACATTTAAGGATACCAATTGCTTTGCGTTTTCCTAATTTTATTATAAAAAGTAGAAATCACTAATTATTTGTCCGCAATACTGAACGCCTCAAAATGGCTCGCAAACATAATAGTGCTACGCAAGGAAACTTCACATTATAATCTGAAGAATTCAGTCTTGTAGATTCCCAATAATGCTGATAACGCCCCAAAATGCTCGTAAACATAATAGTGCTACGCAAGGAAACTTCACATTATAATCTGAAGAATTCAGTCTTGTAGATTCCCAATAATACTGATAACGCCTCAAAATGCTCGTAAACATAATAGTGCTACTCTAGTAATCTTCACATTATAATCTGAAGAATTCACTCTTGTATATTCCCAATAATGCTGATAACGCCTCAGAATGCTCGTAAATATAATAGTGCTACTCAAGTAATCTTCACATTATAATCTGAAGAATTCAACCTTGTAGATTACCAATAATACTGACAATGCCCCAAAATGCTCGTAAACATAATAGTGCTACTCAAGTAATCTTCACATTATAATCTGAAGAATTCAGACTTGTAGATTCCCAATAATGCTGATAACGCCTCAAAATGCTCGTAAACATAATAGTGCTACGCAAGGAATCTTCACATTGTCATCTGAAGAATTCAGTCTTGTAGATTACCAATAATACTGATAACGCCTCAAAATGCTCGTAAACATAATAGTGCTACGCACGGAATCTTCACATCATCTTACATGAAAAAAAAAATCAGTTATTTGTTATTTATTTAATTTGAAATTCCCTACTCCAGTAAAATAATCCTGTGGACAGTAAAATAATGGTTCTTGAGAATATATATCTAATTAAACAGCTAAAACCAAAGAAATTTAAAAGTAAGGGGTTATCAGCATTATTGGGAATCTACAAGATCGTGCTTTGCAGATGACATATATTCTCAAGAACCATTATTTTACTGTCCACAGGATTATTTTACTGGAGTAGGGAATTTCAAATTAAATAAATAACAAATAACTGATTTTTTTTTTCATGTAAGATGATGAATCTAATAAATTCTCTTTATCCAATTACGAATCATTACTCATCCAAACCACGATCTACGGCAACTGACCACAAATACTTTGTATTTGACGCAGAATATTGATGTTAATTGTTATTTTGAAAATATAAAACAGCTTGTGTTTAAAAACAAAAGGATACTATTTCGAAATCTAAAAGAACTTATACACAGATTATAAAACAACTTATACTTAAAACAAAGAATACTATTTTAGAATATAAAACAACTTATACTTAAAAACAAAAACAATACTATTTTAAAATATAAATCAACTTCTACATAAATTATAAAACAACTTAAATTTAAAAACAAAAGAATACTACTTTGAAATTTAGAACATCAGTTAAGTGTTTTTATATACTAGGAAAGCAACAGATTACTGACACATAAAAATCCATAATTCTGCATTAGAATTTATCATTGTAAAAAAAATTGACGTCAACCAATTGTAATTGTCAATGGTAACTGCATTTGTCGATCAAAAATTGCGTTCGTGAATTTTGAATTAATTAAAAGTAAAGTAACAATTTTGCATACTATCTTTAAGCAGATATTTTCTAATTTTAAATAAAATTAATGTTTGGCATAATATTTGTTTTTAAAAATATGATTGAGACTTTGAAATCTTTTGTAAATTTTAACTTTCTTCGTTTTTGTAATAATATATATATGTATATCCAAATAATATACACTCAAGAGCCAAAACATTATGACCAACCCATTTTAATGGCAACCCATTTTAATGGCTCGTATTCTCGGAACAAGTATTTCCGAAACTGCACGACTCGTGGGTTGTTCGCGATCGACAGTTGTCAGTACTTATGCAAAGTGGATGAATGACGGTGAAACCAGCAGTAGACGACATGGTGTTGGACGTCCACACGCTATCAAAGAAAAAGGTCGTCGGAGACTGTCTCGCATGGTGAAGCAAAACCGGAGCCAGACAGTGGCTCAGCTGACAGCCCAATACAATGCAGTGCCAAGTAGAATAGTATCGGAGCACACTGTTCAGGGGACACTGTTGGATATGGGGCTACTCAGCTAACGTCCCACTCGTGTGCCTTTGCTGACCAAGCGTCATCGCCAACTGCGCCTGCGCTGGGCCCGGGAACATCGTGACTGGTCCATGGATCAGTGGGAGTGAGTTGCCTGGTCAGATGAATCACTGTTTGTCATTCATCACGCCGATGGCCGTGTCAGGATACGCCGTTTTCCAGGCGAACATTTGCTCCCTCGATGTACAGTAGGTTATACACAGGCCGGTGGTGGCGGTATTATGCTTTGGAGGACGTTCTCTTGGGCATCTCTGAGACCCGTGGTTGTGGTAGAGCAGACCATGAATGCTACAGGGTATCTGAACATCATTGCGGACCAGTTGCACCCGTACATGGCCTCTGTTTTTCCAGCTGGAAATGGAATGTTCCAACAGGATAACGCCTCTTGTCACAAGACTAAAATTGTGTTGGAGTGGTTCCAGGAACATGATGCTGAATTCCAATTAATGTCCTGGCTGCCTAACTCACCGTATCTCAATCCAATAGAACACATTTGGGATGTCCTGGGACGGCAGTTCAGAGTTCAAAGACCACCAATTCGCAATATGTCGGATTTGCTTGCGTGACCGTTGCTTAAACATCTGGTACAATCTGTCTCCGGCCATCTACCAAGGACTTGTGGCATCCATGCCAACGCGGGTTGAAGCTGTGTTGCGCGCCAAAGGTGGGCCAACTCGTTATGGACAGGTGGTCATAATGTTTTGGCTCTTGAGTGTATAAGTTTTTTATGGTACGTAATACTTACTTTTTGTGTAGGAATGAAAAGTTTTAACGTTGAATATAATATAGCGTTTTAACTTTCAATACATTTTTATTTAATATAGATTCAGGTTGTACAGAGCACTAGACTTTTGGTACTAGACTTAGTGGAATATCTAAAAAGGCGAATTATCATAATTATACATTAATATTAAAGTTAGATATATATATTTTGCAAAGCAATCAAATATATACTTACACCAATTTACTAAAAATAAAAGCAGGACATTTGTGTAAATTTATTCATTTTCTTTGAGAAAAGCAACATATTTTTTTTAACATTTCCAACATGTAAGATAAAAAGATTTTAAAAGCGTGAAAATAGTTGTAAGGGGATTTTAATTGATCATTAAGTGTTTTGTAATTTCTACGATCTACATGTTACTGACCCAGTAAGGTAATTTATAGTTAGCTTATTCTAAAACCTTAACAATTTCCCCCTAAATCAGCTCAATCCTCTGATTAGAACTCAATTATAATTTGCTGACAATCATGGCAATAATCCACTCCTATGCAATACTTACAATCCTCATTTATATTTCATAGTTCTGTCCTTAGTTCTTGCATTATTTGATTTTACTCTAACTAACTTTTTCGTTCAAAATGATTTGCTTCCCTTGATTTATATCATTGTTACATTTTCATCTCTTACTTTATCATCAAGTGCAGTGAAATTTAAGGATGGCACTCCACACGTAACCAGTAGGGTAGTTGATACTTAGACCTTTCCAAAACTGCAGTTAAAACCTTAAGAATTTCTCCCATGCACTTCTAAGTCATCCCAATCCTCTGATTAGAACTCAATTACAATTTGCTGAAAATAATGGCAGCAATACATTTACAATTCTAGGTATTGCTGCCATTATTTTTATTTCATTGTAGTCTTCTAAGCCATACAGCTATGTCAAACGTTTCTTTTAAAAATTCTTGCATATATGATTTTCCACTAACTAATCCCTTCTGTGAAAACGATTAATTTCTTTTGACTTATAATATTGTTACATTTTTATCTCTTACTTTCTCATCAAATGCAATGAAAATAAAAGATGGTACGACCAGTCAATCCCATTTTGATTTAAGTCTGTGAATAACGAATAAGGACATAAGAAGTAGGACATTCATCTTCAAAAGCAATTAATTTACACGAAATACCTTATTTGGTTAAATCGCAAAAAAGGAATCGTTGGGATTTGGCGACTTTTTATGGCGACAGCTGCGCGATTACTCGCCAAATGTGATAATCCGGGTTTTTTGTACTGTTTGGCATTCATTTCACTTACAATCGCAACCCTTTACTCGGCAGAATTTGGCGAAAATAACTTTTGACACCAAATCCCAATGTCCTCTGTTCTGCGATTTTACCATTTATTTTTGTGGTAACCATCGTAGTGTGTTTCAGATGTTACGAGCTATCTTCAACGTCTACTTGAAGGAATCAGTGTTTCGTTGACACTCATTTTACTCGTTAACTCGTTTTACACTCATTAACTTAATTAACTAGTCTTTTTAGAGTTAGTTTTAGTTTTAGTTTGGCTGATCAGGATTTTATCCATGTATGTAAAAAAAAACCACTCAAATATCAACTAAAAATCTTTAATAATTTAAAGAAAGCACCTTGTATATATTTACTTACGGAATGTATCTGAAAATAAGAAATTTTGGATTACACATTAATTTAATTTAATCGTATTACTACAAATATAATAAATATTTTTTTTAAATTTCAACTTAACACATTTCACAATAAGAAAATTAAGTTAAAACATTGTCGTTTCCATGTGTGGTTGTAATTTGGTTTTTTGTCATCGTCTGTAACTGATTGAGTTCTAAGCAATCAATAATTTTTATTTTTGTTAATGCTTCTAGACCGTAACCGACAGGTCAGATCAGTATAAATACACCAGCGGACATTAAAATTTCTACACCTAGAAGGCGACATGCTACGGACGTGAAATTTAAACGACAGGAAGGAGGTGCTGCGCTATGCAAATGATTAGCTTTTCAGCACATTCAGACAAAGCAGGCGCCGGTAACGACACCTACAATGTGTTTAAATGAGGAAATCGTTCAGCCGGTTTCTCGTACACAAATTACATTTGACCATTGTTGTCTGGTGAAAAGTTGTTGGGATGCCTCGTGTAAGAAGCAGGAATGCGTACGAACAGGTTTCTGACTTTGATTAAGGTCGAATTGTAGCGTACCGGGATTGTGGTTTATCGTATCGCAGTACTGCTGCTAGCGTCGGTCGAGGTCCAATGACTGTCAGCAGAATATGGAATCGATGGATACAGTACGGTAATACGGAACGGCCCCCTATCCTTAGCAGGCGAGAAGATAGGCCGCATGGCCTTAATGGATCGTGCAGCCACGTTACGAACCCTGAATGGAGAATTGCAGTCGTTTGTCTGCTTTAAGAGGGTCCAACAGCATATTTCTAGGGCACACTATATTTGAAACAATTCGTTTTCTTTTTCATTATTAGACTTCAAATTGCAAAATCAAAAATTTTTGATGTGAATAACATTTTTCTAGTTATATACCTAGCATATTTATCTCTTATGTAATATCTCCTTCCTTTTTTTTTTTTTTTTTTTATTATCTTTGTCCATAATTTTGCAGCAACTGCTCCTACCGTCGATTTATTTATTAGCTATTAAGATTTTCTAAATTCTATAATAATTGATTTGATGAATATTCCTTCAGCTCTCTGATTTGTATAATCTCTTATGTAGTGTTTATTGTATCATATTGCTTTTAATTTTTTTCTCTAAAATCTCTTACCTAACGTTTTTATATTTTTCGCATTTCATATTCCTCCTTTTTAAATTTTTAAAATTTTTGACATTTAGTTTTGTTCTTGTATGAATTTTCCCCATTGTTCAGCTTCTGTACCTTCAAAAGTGAATTATGCAAAACTTTTCTGCCTCCATCGTGCGTCCTTTCCTTTCACCCGCATCATTCCCAAACTGTATAGGGGCAACTAAGCTCTAGGCACAGTGATGTGGTGTGGTGTAGTAGTAGTAGTAGTAGTCGTTTGTCTGCACGAACAGTGCGACGAAGTTTGCATCAGCATGAACTCTCAGCTCGGAGACCAAGACTGCAGCTGACACTTCATCACAGACAGGAGCGTCTTCAATGGTGTGAACAGCGACGAACCTACGCTCACGAATGGCGAGATGTCATTTTTTCAGATGAATCCAGGTTCTGTTTACAGCATCGAGATGGTTTGGATTCAAAATTGAACCCGATAAGTGACCTGCAATCAAGTTCTTCTGTACGTGTGTTTGTCACTGAATTTCTCCAAAATGGCTGAACCGATTTTGATGAAATCTTCTGTGTTGGTTTGTTTGGGTCCCTGGATGGTTTGGATTCAAAATTGAACCCGTAGGTGGACCTGCAATCAGGTTTATATGTAAGTGTATTTGCCACTAAACTCCTCCTAAACCAGGGGTCGGAAACCTTTTGAGTCGGAAGAGTCAAAAATTACAATTTACAAAATTTCAAAGTTTTTAAAGAGCCACAAAATTTTTTCCTGCCAACAATAAATAATACTCACATAAATAAAATTTTTTGATAAAAAAACTAATCTATTTATTCATATATAAGTAGTGTTTTTCACAGCAAATTAGATAATATATATATATGACATTATTAGATAATTACTTATTATTTAAGTAAAAAATTAAAACAATTAAACATTTACTTACAACACTAACTTGTACTTCAATAACAAACAATTGAGCAAACAAATTCAATGGGAGCGAGGGCTTTGCATGGTTATTCAAGTAGAAAATTTAAACTTTACTAAACTATGTAATTTGTACTTAAAATAAAATAATAAAATAATATACATTTGAGCAAACAAATTCAATGGGAGTGTTGGCTTTGCATGGTTTTAGAAAGTTTGGATAAATTTGGCTCATAACTTGTTGTTTTAAGTTTCAAACACGACTCTAAATTTTCATTTGTTAATTGGCTTCTTACTTTATTTTTAATTATATTCATGCAAAGAACGCTTGCTCGCACGAATATGTCGATCCGAAGATAATCAGCACTCCAAATGGCAACTTCTTCACCTCACTGCAGCAATCTGGAAGACTATTCCATGCGTCGAATATAAGTACCTCAACTCGCGGCATTTCTTTTAAAGTTGTCCACTTTTGTTGCGTTACGTACATATATTTCTGGACCTCCAACTCTTCCAACTCTGTAAATTTTCCACTCCACAAAGCTTTACTTTTTAAATCGATCAATTGCATTTCTAGAGATCCAGTATCTATTCCAAATGACTCATTGTGGATTTCGTTACTATTTGTGTTGAGAGGATTCACTATGAATGATAGAGTGGTTTTGTTGCTTTTGAATTGCTCAAATCTGTCAGCAAATTCATCTTTAATTTTTTTTAAAAATGTGCTGAAGTACCTCGTGTTAACAGTTGCATTGGTTTTATCGCGATATTGCTTCAGAAATTAAAAATGAAGTAATTTACCGCTCTGAATATCTTCTGCAAAAACAATTAATTTTTCTTCAAAACAAACCGATTCTTGTACCAAAACATAGGCTGGGTTTCCCTTTACTTTCAGTTTTAGATTCAACTCATTTAATTTCACTGGGATATCCACCATAAAGTAAAATTTTTGCAACCATTTTTCGTTCTCTAATTCAGGGTGATTAATTCCTTTTTCATTTAGGAATGTATTTATTTCATTCAAGCAAAAAGCAAAACGTTTCAACACCTTACCTTTGGAAAGCCATTGCACTTTATTGTGAAGAAGGAGGTCGAAATACTGAGTCTCCATTTCGTTTAAGAATTCTTTAAACTGACGCTGGTAGAGTGCTTTTGACAAGATGCTGTTAACAATCTTGATTACCAAATTCATGACCTCAATTATTTCGGACGGAAATGTTTGGGCACAAAGCGCTTCTTGGTGCATTATGCAGTGAAACGTAAGAATTTCGTGCTTTATTTTGCTCTGAGAATCGTTTTTTCCCCTTTATTTTTTCCTGTCCTACTTCTGGGTCCATCAGTTGCTATTGAAACGATTTTATTTAAATCGATCTTATTATCTTCAAGGCATTTTTGCACGGCATTCGCTGTATCTTCCCCTTTAGTTTGTCTTAAGAGCGGTAGCAATCCTTCCTCTGGACCTTGGGAAGACATATACCTGACAAAAAGGGCAACTTGTGCTGTGTCTTTTATGTCGCAAGACTCATCTATAGCAAGTGATAAGGCTGAAGAAAGTTGAATATCTTCCACCTCCAAATATGTTACATTTGAAGACATTTTAGCTATTCTATCTTGTACTGTTTTAGCGGATAGTGGCAAATCTTTGATTTTTTCAAGATTTCTGGTTTGTTTTTGAAATCACGAAATAGTTCTTCAGATGCACGTATGAAGCAATCTTTGACATACTCACCATCTGTGAACGGTTTGCCTTTTTTTGCAATTTCTAGTGATACCGCGAAGCTTGCCAGATTAACATTACTTGTAGTTTGCGTCCAGTTACTTAACCTGGAACTTGATTCAACAGTAGTACTTTGTTTCTTTTTCGACAATTCTTATTGACTTCAAAAAAGTAGATAGGTATCTTATTTAGAAAAAAATATGTATAATATGTATTTTAAAAATATAATACTTATTATGTTACCTACCTTTACTTCGGTTTTTTTATTATTATTACTATATATATATATATATATATATATGTACATACATAACTTTGAGAAGATAATTCGTTTCTAACTCTTTTACTTGAAACAACAAAAGCAGCCAAAGCACTGATGAAGACGCCAAATTGTCTTGCGTCGAAAGCGAATTAAAACCTACATAGAAACATCCGACGACGGCGTCATTCGAGAGCTTCCGATGGACTGACGACAGTGACGACGCGTGTCACAGGGGAGGGGTGCGGTGAAAAGCCAGTATAAGTGGCTGAGAGATGAAATCGGTGTTTAATCCTCGTTAATCGATTCAGAATGATTTTTAAATGGTTTTTTTTTTTTTTTTTTGATAAAATAAATAATATTTGCGTATGGAACTAAAGTGCCGCAGCTGCACATCCAAAGATCCGCATGTGGCTCGCGAGCCGCAGGTTGCCGACCCCTGCCCTAAACGGCTCTACTAATTGTTCGTGTGTGTTTGAGTGGGTTTGGATGGTTTATATTCAAAATTAGATCCGGCAGATGACATTGCGATCAGATTCCATATATATATATATATATGTGTGTGTGTGTGTGTGTGTGTGCGTGTGTGTGTGTATCAGTCATATTAATGATAGAGTACGATGAATATCAGGGCAATTTAAGGTCGTTGGAATAAATAAAACCACGACAAATTAGAAAATAATTCTGCAATCTGATTTTTGTGTTTGTTGATTGTTTACTGATATAGTATGGTATTTAAGTTTACTTCAGCACAATTAACATACTTCAGGAAACTTTCGCTCATTTTTAAAAATTAATAATAATTTTTTGATGTATACCACCTCAAACTTTCATTAAAAAATATCTTAAAAATTTTATTGTAATAACTTTTATATGAGGCTCTAACTATCAAGATAGGACAGTATTTTTCAAATTTTTTATCAGTGCATTTATATTAAATATACATTTAGATTAAAAACTAATAAAATAAAAACTCCTACTTACTTATGAAAGAATTTGCAAAAGACTGAATTGTATCTAAGAAAAGAAAAAAATTTTATCAAAAATGTATATATAGTAGTATATTTTATTTGCATATATTCTAGTTATTTTATTCTTATACATTAAATGAAATTTAATTTTTTTCAAGTGTCATAAGCTTATTTTTTATGTGTAATCAAACTATTTGAAACTGTATATTATTTTGAAAAAAAAATTCTGGGAATTTTCTTGATTGTAATCTTGCAGGTTCATTTTAATTTTTTTAATAAAAAATATCAAAGTTTAAATATTAAGCTATAATATTAAGTTATTATCATTATTTACTTAAACTCTGTGTCCAAAAAATAAGACCTATTTTCAATTTAAAACTCCCGGGGTTTGTGGAATTTCAATTTTTTTTTTTTTATTTTTTAGGTTGCTGGCATTGTCCTTGACATCTGTGTGAAATTTTACGTCAAAATATTCATTAGTGCTTGAGTTACGCTAAGTTTTGTGAGATGTTAAAACTGATTCCGGCGATTTTTGAAATGTCTGAATTAATTGAGCAAAGAACTTGCGTTAAATTTTGTTTGTGGAAACGTATAGCATGTTGCAGAAGGCATTCGGTGAGCATTCCTATATCGAAAAGAGATGTTTAGAAGTGGTATAAACAGCTCAAAGAAAGCAGAGAGTGCGTTGAAGACGAAGAGTCCTCTGGCCGACCATCAACCTCAACTGACGAAATTTACGTAAAAAAAAAATAAAGATTTCGTGCTTGCAAACCGTCGATTTACAATCAGAGACCTTGCTGATGATATCGGAATTTCAAGAGGATCGGACAATTCCATTTTGAGCCTCAAACACGTCAAATCCTGATTGGTACCGAAAACACTGAATGCGCCAGCTCACACCGCATTGATTCTTCGTGACTTTTTCGCCAAAAATGAAACACATATCGTTCCACAACCATCGTATTCACACTACGACTTCTGGCTATTCCCTAAACTCAAAAGACCACTCCGGAACACTGAGTCGATTGAAGAGATTCAACGTGAATCGCCGAGCACTTTGAAGGCCATTCCTGCCAATGACTTTTTAGCATGCATTGAGGATTGGAAGAAAAGTTGGCATAAGAGCATTGTGTCCGGAGGGGGGGACTTTGAACGCGATGAAATAAATTTGGAAGAATAAATAAAGAGCTTTTGAAAAAAAAAAAATTGGTCTTACTTTTTGGGCACAGTAGTACAGATCCAAAATTTTTAAGCAATTTATCATTAATCGAGATATAATAATAAATGCATACTTACCTTCACCTAATTGTACAGCGCCTTTAAAAACATAAAATGTTGATAAAATCATATTTAAACAGATACATTGCCAATTAAATATTTAATGTAAAATTAACAACAAATTATTATCAAACATATTACTATCTTTTGAAACTTATAATATTATAAAGAAAGTTTACTTCAATTGAATAATTTTTTGGGGTTTTTTCTTACAATTAACTAAATAATTAAACTTTCCAATTTTAAATCATGAAAACCAAACCTAGTTTTCCGATTTGGAAACGCCCTAAAAAATTCCTATCTATAATAATTCTATTTCATGGTCAAATGAAACAAAATACCTTGTAGTCATACCGGACAAACACCTTACGTGTCACTCGCGTATTAATTACATTAAGAATAAATTTAATTTAGTTATCAAAAAGATTTACCCACTCATTGCACGAAATAGTCACACCACTACAGACACTAAAATCCGTATTTATATGGTCAACATGCGTCCCATTATTACATATGCTAGCCAAATATGGGGATCCACCTGCAAATCAAGAATTAAGGACATCCAAATTTTAGAGAACAAGGTCTTGCGCATGGCAGTTGATACATCATGGTACATGCGAAATAAGGACATTTTGGCTGCCTTGGACATTACTACCGTTAAAAATTTCATTCATAAATTTGCCACAAATTTTTATAATAGCACTCCTAACAATCCAAATGCTTTAGTTAAAAGATCACCTGAATTTGACATAACGCTACCTACCAACAATAAACGTCCGCGCACCTCTCTGAACATACTAAATAAATAAAAATTTTATTCAGCTCTCTCTATGTGTTTATTTTATTTTTGTATTTTTTACTTCATTTAGTGAGCAAGCCATTTCTCTTATCATTTGCCTCCAAAGGAACCATTAAGATAGAGGTATATGGAAGCTAACGTTGCCAAAATGCCTCAATAATGTCAAACTGTCTGCGTAGTTTTTCGATTCCTAATATTCAGAAATACGAAAAAATTATTTTGATTTGAAACGATAAAATTTTTTTTTCTGAATGTTGTTTAATTTAAGAAGCTTATGCAAGGTTATTACATAACTATAAAAGCATATTCAAGGATATTACATAATTATAAAAGCATGTGCAAGGATATTACATAACTATAAAGGCATATGCAAGGATATTACATAACTATAAAGGCATATGCAAGAATATTACAAAACTGTAAAGTCATGTGGGAGGGTATTACATAATTATAAAAGCATATGCAAAGATATTACATAATTATAAAAGCATATGTAAAGATATTGCATAACTATAAAAGAATATGCAAGGATATCACATAACTATAAAGGCATATGCAAGAATATTACAAAACTGTAAAGTCATGTGGGAGGATATTACATAGTTATGAAAGCATATGCAAAGATATTACATAATTATAAAAGCATATGCAAGGATATTACATAACTATAAAGGCATATGCAAGAATATTACAAAACTGTAAAGTCATGTGGGAGGGCATTACATAATTATAAAGGCATATGCAAGGATATTGCATAACTATAAAAGCATATGTAATGATATTACTTAACTATAAAAGCACATGGAAAGATATTACATAACTATACAAGCATAAGCTAGGATATTACATAATTAAAAAAGTATATGCAAGAATATTACAAAACTATAAACTCATATGCAAGGATATTAAAAGCTAATTAATAATTATATATGGATGTTTTATACTTTTCAAAATATCTTAGAATACCAAAATGAAGAGGGAAACCTCAAATAATATTTTAAGATTAGAAATTAAACATAATCTTCAAAAAATAAAAATTTCTGCACTGATAAGATACTAGCTGTTTACCCAAAATGTTCTGGAATATTGATTTTCCTTTAAAATTAATTCCTTAATAATAATTAATAATTAAGAATTATTTCCTTAATTTTTTAACAATAAACTAATTGGAATTTGTCTCAATATGATCGATTATTAATTAGATCGAATAATATATGAAAATAGATCGCAAACTGAGAAAATGGAAACATTTGAAACAACTAATAATAATTAAATTAATTTATTAATTAGTTTTATTTGAATTTAATTTAATTAATTTTATTTTATTTTAATTTAATTTATTTTAATTTAATTTAATTAATTTTTTATAATTTTTATTTTATTTAATTTTTTTAGCAATTAACTTTATTTTCGTTAATTTTTTGAAAATTAACTAATTGGGATTTGTCTCAATATGATCGATTATTAATTAGATCGAATAATATATGAAGATAAATCGCAAACTGAGAAAATGATAAAATGGAACGTATGAAACAATTAATGTGAATTAAATTAATTTATTAATAAAATTTATTTTAATTAATTTTTTTACAATTTTTTATTTTCATTAATTTTTCAACAATTAATTAATTGAGATTTATCTGACTATGATCGATTATTAATTACGATTTTCTGTCTTAAAAGTAATATTTTCTATACAATTTTTAATTGAAGTACAGTAGAACCTCTGTAAGTCAAACTTCAAGGGAGACGCCAAATAATTAGCGTTATAGAGTTTTCGACTTATGGAGGATTTCGACTAACGCGGATTTTGTAAGGCAATATTCGACTTGTAGGGTTTTAGATTCTTTCTAACTTATTTTGAGTTAGGGAAGTAAAATAAATAAAATTTCAAGTTACAGAGCTAATAAACATGCTTATTTGGAACTTAAAAATTATATTATGTACTACAATAAGAAATCAAAATAATTCCGAAAAAACCTTAAAATTAAAAATATTACGTATTAAAAAAGTCAGTTATTATTATTTATTATTTATATTTATATATATATATATATATATATATATATGTTTGCTTTAGACCAGGGGTTTCCAAACTACGGCCCGCGGGCCATATCCGGCCCGCCAGTGTCATCAATCCGGCCCGCGACAGGCAATAGCTTATTGTTGCTGTAATAAGTTGGATTAAAAAATACAGAATGATAATAATTCGGTTTTATTTACTTGCTAGGTAAAGCTTAATGACAATCATAATACGCAGAAAATTTAACTTAAGCATAACAACTGGAAATTATAGATAATGGCAGAAAAATTAAAATGGTTTTGGCCCATGGTACTTCCTGGAGTAAACAGTATGGCCCTGAGGCTGGAAAGTTTGGAGACCCCTGGTCTAGACAATTCGATCATTCTCTGTCTGTAGCATTATCTAAGCTATAAAGTGGAGAAAATTGTTTTTCTTCCGAGTTGCTATTTCATAGAATTGGTTGTTCTATTTGCTATATACTCATAGATTGTTTTCTAAGAAACAATGACGTGCATTGTCAGCAAATCCTTAAAGTCGGTAACTTATTTTTCTTCGAGCTATAGAAGTAATTAGTCAAATGATCGAGTTGTAAAGATTGAAAAATCAAACATTGCTAATGCTCGAGATACAGAGGTCCAATTTTTTTTTTTCGAGTTACGGGGGGAAAATATATACCAAAATGGCTTGTGGGGATTCACTACTTATTTCGACATATAGAGGGTTGAAATTTCGAGTTGTGGAGATTTTGGGGCTTGAGGGGAAGGGAACAAAAAATCTTTTCGAGTTGTGGAGGTTTTCGACTTATCGAGGTTCGCCTTAAAGAGGTTCTACTGTATTTTTATTTTATTATCATAAAAAAATTATTATTCACATATAATTTACAAAATCTCTTTTGGTACTTCTTGAAAATGTTTTGATGATAAATAAAATATATCCAAAATTTTAGTATAAATTACGTTAATCGAACTGTAATAAAAAATGCATACATACTTCCAAAGACTGAAAAAACATAATGTATCGATAAAAAAAGCATTTAAACAAAAATTAATATAAAATAAACACTCAAATTTATTTAATAATTAATATAAAAAATGTTAATATAATTTGAAACCTCTAATATTCTAAAGAAAATTTCTTTCAATTGAATAATTTATTGTCTATTTTATAAGGAACTAAATATTTCCAACAAATAATTTTATCTCGCATTTTTAGAAAGTCAAATATAAATAAGCCTATAAAATAGACAAATTAAAAATTTACAAATATATATACATATATATAGTATGAAAAAAAATCACAATGAAAAAATTTAATATTTGAAACAATTAACTTTAATTAAATTATTTTATTAACAATTAACTTTAAATTAATAATTTTTATCAATGAACTTGAATTTAAGTAATTTTTTAAAGATTCTAAATCATAACACCAGATAGAAGAATATAAACGTGCAATTCAGAAAATGTTTTTTGTTTAATTAAAAAGAAATAATTAGAATTTTTTCGTAACTGTTTGGATAACACGAGGTTAAAGAAATATGACATTAAATATTATAGTTTTTAAATTATATTGCAATACCATAGTCACAAATATTCATTTATATATATAAGATATATTTGAAATTAAAACTTAATTTAAAATCTTTATTGATGAAAATTTAGAATTTGGAAATTACACACAATATGTGTAAGTGGGATATATATATAATTATTCTGTACATGTGTTTGTCACTGAACTGCTCCTAAACGCCAGGACCGATTTTGATGAAATTTTTTGTGTGCATTTCAGTGGATCCCTGGAGGCATTACATTCACAATTGGATCCTGTAGATGGCTCTTCAATTGGGATCTTCCGTACGTGTGTTTATCACTGAACTCCTCCTAAACGCCAGGACTGATTTTGATGAAATTATTTTTGTGCATTTGAGTGGGCCCCTGGAGGCTTTAGATTCACAATTGGATCCCGTAGATGGCGCTTCAATTGGGATCTTCCGTACGTGTGTTTATCACTGAACTCCTCCTAAACGCCAGGACTGATTTTGATGACATTTTTTGTGTGCATTTCAGTGGATCCCTGGATGGTTTAGATTCACCATTGGATCCTGTAGATGACGTTTCAATCGGCTTTTTCTGTACGTGTGTTTATCACTGAACTCCTCCTAAACGCCTGTACTGATTTTGATGAAATTATTTGTGTGCATTTGAGTGGGGCCCTGGAGGCTTTAGATTCACAATTGGATCCCGTGGATGGTGCTTCAATTGGGATATTCTGTACGTGTGTTTATCACTGAACTTCTCCTAAACGCCTGGACCGATTTTGATGAAATTTTTTGTGTGCATTTAGTGGGTCGCTGGAGGCTTTAGATTCACAATTAGACCCGGTAGGTGGCGCTTCAATCGGGTTCTTCTGTACGTGTATTTGTCGCTGAACTCCTCCTAAATGGCTTGATCTGGTTTGATGATATTTTTTGTGTTTGACAAATATTAGATTGGTTACGGTAGACCAGTGTGTCTATACCGTTCAACCAATCCCTATTAAATAGGCTAATAATATGTATTCAATTATATAAAATATGTTTGCGCTAACCTCTTTATTGTTACTTGCCACCAGATGGTGCTGTAGCCTTTCCTCTTACATACCATCTAAGCTATATTCGTTTAAATTTGTACATCTACATTGGAACTTGTAGAATTATATTCGTGATATGTAATTTTTTACAATACGTATGTAAATGCATGTATGTAAATATATTTTCATTGTCAAGACAACGTATGTCGGGTTCTGCCGGTATATATATATAAATATTTCACTGCAATCTCAGTAAGCAAATTGTTTTACTTTAATTTGCTCATTACGCAAATATAATCAGTTATTGTGTAAGATAACGATAAATATAAGCAAATTATGCATAAGTTAATAATATAGAAATAAATTATATGGCCAGAGGACGTCTCTTTTGTTTAAAATGTTATACTATTACTGTTTTATATTAGATGGTTGATTGGCATTACATCCTTACTACTGTGTCCAAAAAGTAAGACCAGTTTTCAATTTAATTTTCCCGGGCATATAGTATTTCAATAGTTTTTCTTTTTTAGGTTGCTGGCACTGTCCTTGACAACTGTGTAAAATTTTATGTCAAACTTTTCATTAGTGCTTGAGTAACGCTTGGTTTTGTAAGACGCTAAAACTGATTTTGGCAATTTTTGAAATGTCTCTTCAATCCACTCGAAACGATGTTCCCGGAGTGGTCTTTTGAGTTTAGGCAATAGCCAGAAGTAGCACGATACTAAATCAGGTAAATACGGTGGTTGTGGAACGATATGGGTTTCATATTTGGCGAAAATGCATGCAGTGTGAGTTCCTGTCAATGCAGTAAATGCAAATCAATGCAGTGTGAGTTGGCGAATTCAGTGTCTTCGTTACCAATCAAGATTTAACGCGTTTGAGGCTCAAAACATCTTTTAAAATGAAATTTTGAAATTCCAACATCATCAGTAAAGTCTCTAATTGTAAATCGACGGTTTGCAAGAACCAAATGTTTAATTTGTTGGACAGTGAGCTTCTTCGGTTGAGATTGATGGTCGACCAGAAAGCTCTTCGTCTTCAACGCGTTCTCTGCCTTCTTTGAGCTGTTTATACCACTTCTAGACATTTCTTTCCGATATAAGAATGCTCACCGAATGCCTTCTGCAACATTCTATACGTTTCCGCAAACAAAATTGAATGCAAGTTCATTGCTCAATGAATTCAGACATTTCAAAAATTTCCCGGAATCAGTATTAGCGTCTCACAAAGCGACGCGTAACTCAAACACTAATAAATATTTTGACGTGAAATTTCACACAGATGTGGAGGACAGTACCAACAACCTTAAAAAGAAACAAAAATTCAAATACCATGTGACCGGGAAGTTTAAAATTGGTCTTACATTTTGGACACAGTAGTATTTGGAGGAATTACATGTATGGGAGATATGTCTGTCAGCCTGATGGATACAAACATGCATATTAATATACAGCAATACTAACGATTAAACCACTGTTGAGCTAAGTCAGAAGAGTCATCATTTTGTCCATTATTTCCATCATTATTTCCTCCATTATTTCCATCGTTTCCTCCATTATTTCCTCCTCCAAAGCCAAATCCTCCACCTTAATGAAAGATGCATATTAACATCACACCAGAAATATTTTATTATTTGCGGGGTTTTTTTAAAGTCCATTATGTCAGTTTATTAACAATTAATTTAATCGTTGACAGTTTGTTGTAATTGTTGACTTTATCAAAGGGAAATACAGAAAATGTTAAAAACAATTTTAGGTAATTTACTTTTATATTTTAAGGAAATTTAAGCGGTTTCGTTTATATTATAATACGATAAAATATGACAACATCATGGCAAGGAAAAATTTTAATCTTAATGTGTTTAATAAATCAAGAAACATCGTAAATTGATGGTAATTATTGTATAATAAAATTCTTCTGAATAGTAAAAGTTTTATTCATATTATAAGAAACAATCTATAATTACAAGTGAACTGTTAATAATAATTGCAATAAATCTGAATATAATAACTAAAAATATTAGTAATACTATAAAATATGACAACATCATGACACGGATAAAATATAAATGCCTGTTAAACTAATCAACATGATAAATTTATTTTAAGTATTGTGTAATAAAATGGCGTAGAATATTAACTGTATCACAGTTCTTTGGTATCAATCTTAACTCAAATGGTTAATATTTTTAAAGGTTATTAAAATTATTAGTGTAATATTAGTAATACAATAAAACATGATAACGTCCTGCCAGGGTGAAAATGTCATTTTAACGTGAATAATAAACTAAGCAAAATAATAAATGTATTGTAAGTATTATACAATATAATTCTGTAGAATATTAAAAGCTTTTGTTTATATTAAAAGAAACAGTGTCAAATCATTAATGTTAATAATAATTGAAATAAATCTGAATGTAGTTACTAAAAAAAATATTATTAATAAACAATAAAACATGATAACGTCATGACAGGGGGAAAATGTAATTTTAACGTGTATAATAAATTAAGCAACATAATAAATTTATTGTAAATATTGCATAATAAAATACCATAGAATAACAACTGTATCGTGGTTCTTTGTTATCAAGCCTAACTGAAATGTTTAATATTTTTAACTACGTTAAAACTCCTTCTCTTTAACTAAAAATCGTTGAAAATCTTTTTATCACTAAAGTTTTCGGAATTAACTTTTTGTGACTTCTTAAATTGTAATAATAACTGTAATATAAATATTAATAACAATTGTTATAATTAATAAATTGTTATAACTTCCTTCCTTTTTTGTTAAAAAAGATAGTGATCGGATCCTTTTTTTTTTTCATCATTTACAAAATTTTATAACTATTTTCGATTATACAAAGTGCTATTTTGATATCTCTATGTAAATTTCATGGAATATTTTAACTTATATTAATTATGTGCCTTTTATAATAATTTTATAATTTAATTTAATTTGAAATCTTCATATTGGATACAAATTTATACTATTTTTGCTCTAGTATTCAGAGTTTAATTGCATTTTTCCTTCTTCCTTATTTGCATTTTTCTTTCCTTCATTGGCGCAACAGCCCCAAATGGCATGATGGGCCAAAGCTGACCGTCAAAGATTCCAAAACAGAAGATTTTTCTTTTGACAGGGTAGGGATGTTAGCCCTACAGTTATATTAGATGAGTACCCAAGGTTTAAAGTGGATTCAGAACCACTATAATCATCAACTGCACCACTGGGAATCGAACCCGAAACCTCTGTCAACAAGCGTTAGTCACTCGATTATTAGGCCCCTTTAATTACAATTATTGCCATTAAATATATTTGTACCATTATTAATACCAATAAATGTATTTCACCTTATATCATACCAATAAGTGTATTTTACCTTATTTCATATCAATAAATGTATTTTACCTTATTTCATACCAGTAAATGTATTTTACCTTATTTCATACCAATCAATGTATTTTACCTTATTTCATATCAATAAATGTATTTTACCTTATTTCATATCAATAAATGTATTTTACCTTATTTCATACCAGTAAATGTATTTTACCTTATTTCATACCAATCAATGTATTTTACCTTATTTCATACCAATCAATGTATTTTACCTTATTTCATATCAATAAATGTATTTTACCTTATTTCATATCAATAAATGTATTTTACCTTATTTCATATCAATCAATGTATGTTACCTTACTTCATACCAATAAACGTATTTTACCTTATTTCATACCAATAAATGTATTTTACCTTATTTCATATCAATCAATGTATTTTACCTTATTTCATACCAATAAATGTATTTTACCTTATTTCATACCAATAAATGTATTTTACCTTATTTCATACCAATAGAATTTGGCTTAAATTATTAGAAATCGCCAATTAAATCATTCATACCTCCGCCAACTCCACCGCCAAATCCTCCTCCATTTTGACAGATTCCTGTTGGTGATAGAAATGAATAAATTCTTATTTTTTGATATTTAAAAAACAAATAAATAAATCCAATTTTTAAATTGTATACCTATTAAGTAACCAATACGGTATGTTTTTAATGAAGTTTTATTATTTAAAACTTTTTTTTAGGGACTGCTTAGGTTTTTAGCAGTTTTTCTCCCACTTTTTTCAATTCCTACTATTAGTTCACAAACTCGCTATATATAACTTGTTCAAATTTTTAATCGTTCATAAAATACTTTTTATTCATTCCACTCAAGTTCAAATACATTTTTTGAAACTTGTAGTGAATGACACTGGATGTTAATACAGTTTTTGCAAATATTAATTAATTAATTATTATTTTTTTTTTTTAGATTTAAGTTGCATGTATCTAATAATAGATGGCGCCAGATGTAAGAAGAAAATTTCAACCTTATTTGTAAAGGACTTTTCAGCAATATAGGGGGGGAATAGGAATTGACTGAAAAAAATAAATTATTATGTCTAAACAGTGAGAGTAAAACTGCTCAAAAATTTGAATTGCTCCCATTTACTGTGTTTTATTGCTGCTAAATTTATTTTGGGATTTTATAAATATTTTATTTTAGTATTTTTAAGTGATTCATTTAAACCGCATAAAAATAGTAAGCAATGAATTTTATCACTTTTTTTTTTCTCTTTGAAAATCTTTATGATTTTATTAGTGTATTGTAGTGTATTTGAAATGACACACAATTATCGTTATAAGAATCGGAAATAAATCAAAATATTTTTATTAAAATTTAATAAAAACCTTGGTAAAATGACAGAACAACAGATACCAGAGGAATATACCAAACTTAGATCACCTATAAAACATCATTTGTTGCTTTTGAAAGTTGTCTTAAAATATATGCTTATAGTCTTAATATACTTGTGCTTATAGGCTGAAGGCAGTAAATGCGATACATAATTACTACTACTGCTACTAAACCAAGCAACATCACTGTGTCTAGAGCTGAATTGTCTCTTTACTGTTTGGGAATGATGTGGGTGAAAAGTCTGACGGAGCTTCGTAACGCCCTTACAGTCATATGAGACAGGGATCTATGGCTTAAAGTGGATTCCGAACAACAACATCCATTGCAACGCCGGGATTCGAACTCGAAACTGAGCACCAGAATGCATAATAACTGTATAATTTTTAATAGATTTACAACTTCCAAAAATTTTTCAATCATATACTTCGTCTTCTTCAACGGCGCAACAATCCCATGGTAGGCTAAGGCCACCTGCCTACTGGCAGATTCCGTAACATGAGATGTTTTCTTTTTTACGGGGTAGGGATTTAATAATCTTAAAACAATAAACATCTATGGCACCTCCGGGACTCGAACCCGCAATCTGTGGTACCAAGCGCCAGAAATCATTTACTAATACGGTTAAAAAAATTATAGAGCATATTACCAAAGTTCCTGATTTAAATTCGCATTATTTTTGGTTTCATTACAACTTTCGTAAATTAAATGTAGAAAAACATTATTGGGGTTTGAAAAAATGAAGTCAGAAAAACATTCAGTCTTATAGTAAAAGCAAACAGGGGATTTCTCCAAATCTTTCGGTCACATTTCTTTATTATTACATCACCCAGAAATGTTCAGGAAATATCAATTACCTATACTTTAGGTAACAACAAAAGGATTTTAAATTTCTCTACCACAAAAGAAATTTCATTTTTAAGTCAAACCTATATTTCAATTTATAAATTCTATGAAATAAGTATAAAATAATAATAATTAATATTATTATGCAAGTTCATTTTCTAAGCATTTTTTGTAAAATGTTTCATACATACCAGTGATAATCTCGAATTCAATTGCATTATATTAAAATATAAAAGTTAGAAGCTATTTAAAAAAATATTTTTTCTGCATTTTTTATATGTGCTTTTTCAATTCATGCTTTCATAAAATGTTTAAAAAAAAAATAGTAATCCAGATTGAAAAATTAGAAATTCAGAAACAATATTTCAGCATATACATGATTGATCATTTCATACCTCTTTGCACATGCATATCTCAAAAGAAAATCTAATATATATATATAAACCATTGTTTTTATAAAATAGCTTAAATAATTTTAAAATACAAAAGATATTTTAAGAAATATTTTTGGTGAATTTTTTTATTTCTGCTCTTTCAATTCATACTTTCCTAAATTTTGTTTAAAAAAAATATTAATCCAGATGGAAAAATTATTAATGCGGAAACAGTGTTTCAGCATGTATACAACCGATCTTTTCATATCTCATTGTGCATGCATATCTCGAAAAACAATATAAAATATATATATATATATATATAAAATTTTGTTTTTATAAAAAAAGCTAAAATAATTTTATAGAGTAAGTATAGAAGAGAGAAGCTATTTTAAAAATATTTATGGTGCATTTTTTTATTTGTGCTGCTTCAATTCATACTTTCGTAAATTTTGTTTAAAAAAATATTAATTAAGATTTAGAAATTATAAATTCGGAAACAATGTTACAGCATATACTCAATCTCTCATTACATATCTCTTTGCTCATGCACATCTCGAAAGAAAATCTTATTTATATATATATATATATATATATGTATAAACTTTGTTTTTATGAAAATAGCTAAAGCAATTTTAAAATATAGACGATAGAAGCACTTCTAAAAATATTTTTATTGTATTTATTTTATTTGAGCTCTTTTAATTCATACTTTCGTAAATTTTGTTTAAAAAAATATTTATTCAGATTTAGAAATTATATATTCGAAAACAATTATATTCATATTTCTATTTCTTTGCACATGCATATCTCGACAGAAAATTTATATATATATATATATATATATATATATATATATAAACCATTGTCTTTATAAAATAGCTAAAATAATTTTTTAAAAATAAGTACTAAGCGCGAACAAATTTTCGAAAAAATATTTCTTTTTAAAGGTGAATTCAGCAATTGCCCTTTCAAAATCAGATTTTCTAATAGATTTTGTGTTCAGAGAATACACATTAACTCCTACTAATTTAGAAGAAAATAATGCATATTACCTGGAACCACCAGAATGATTGCGATGACCAAGACGAAAACTAGAGATCCGTTAGCAACCATCGTATCTGCAAAGGAAGTTCTGGAGATATCAGAACTCGAGGAAGTCGCATCGATTTATACTTTGTCGCCAGCATCCATTCCATTTGCTCACCTGTTGTTTTCAAGAAATTCACGTTAGACATTCACGCGGTTTGGAGATTATTGTAATCCGACCGATATTTTAAATTTAAATTTTTTTGTGATAAATTCCTACAAATTGCGGAGAGATCGCCTTAATCTTCAACAATTCCACCTGGACAATCAAAGTGAAACCGAACAGGTGTTTCTTCGTACAAGAATACTTAATGATTATTCGGTCTGAAATAATAATAGCAATAGTTATTGCACCTTTTAAATAGTTCAGGAGGATTAGCTCTTTTATAAATTCTTCTTCTTCTTTTTCAGTGGCGCAACACTTGTATGGTAGGTCAAGGCCGTTTGCTTGCTGGCAGTTTCCGAAACATGTGATGATGTTTTCTTTTTAGAGGTAGGGTTGTCAGCCCAATGCCCAAGGCTCTGCAGTCATATTAGGTGGACCTAAGGTTTAAAATTGATTCCGAACCACTACAAACATCGCCAAGATTCGAACCTTTTATAAATGTAATGAGTATTTCGTTTTTTAAAAAAATTAAGATAATTTTGTTAGTAGTAGAAAAAATATCAAGACCATGTATGTGTCGGTGTATATAATGGAAAAAATAAGAACATTTTAAAAATTAGAGAGAAATATTTTGAAAACTCTTCACAAAAATTCTGCAATCGATCTTCCATACTTCAATGTAACTTTGAAAAACATATCTTGCAAAACAAATTAATCTAAAGTTTGCTTAAAAAAAGCTCAAGTAAATGAAAACATATAGTCAGTGTTGTAATAGATTTTAATGCTATAGCCTAACGTTGTAATAGACTAACGTGACATACTATCTTCCTACAAGGTTCAATGTCTTCCGGAAGACTTTCGGAAGACATTGAGCCTTGTAGGAAGGACTACTGTCTTAGATTTGTCCATGGAAATGCTGAAATTCTGAACCATTTCGGTTTTCAACACAAATTATATTCAATGTTATACAATATTCGATAAAATTGAAAACAATGCATTCTACTAGCATGTTATTGTAATTGTCGTATCTTCTGAAGAATACAAGAAAAATCAAATAATATTGGCTATGCTGATTGCCAGCTCGGAGTATAAATCCTCTTCTGAATGATGGTTCAGACCAGGGGTGGCCAACTCACGGCCCGCCTCGGACATTTTTCTGGCCCATGCGATTTATCCCACTTTTACAAACTATATTTATTTTATAATGTCCAACGTAATGAAAACCAATGTATTAAAAATTGCATTATGTGTGCGTTATATTCAAAAATTAACTGTCGAAATTATGAATAAAAATTAAATTTGATTTTAAAATAATATTCTTGCGAATATGCCGCAGATATCGCCTATTTTATTTATGAGTTTACAGTTAAGGTTTGGTCTTGTGCACACCAGGGCTAAGCAGACCGATGCCTATAGTTTAAAGTGGATTCCAAACCACCGCATCGCCGGGACTCGAACCCGTAACCTTGGATACCTAGCGCCAGGGCGCTAGCCACTCGGCCATCAGGCTCCATCAAAAATATAAAGTACTTGTAAACATAAAAGTGCTAGGCCTGATGGCCGAGTGGAATAATTAGTAGGTCTATAGTGGGTTTAAATCTAAAATGGAGATATATAATTTTATATGTGTCCCGCGGAGTTATGAAGTATTTCCAATGTGGCCGCGAGATCATTCGGGTTAGCCACCCCTGCTCTAGAGTCATATGAGATCGGGATCTAAGGTTTAAAGAATTACCGAATTCCTAACCACTACAAACATGCAAGCATCGCCGGGAATCAAACCGTCAATAGATATAATGTATAGTTATCTTTTTTAATTTTCAAATTTTTTTAATATCAAAAAAAAAATACGGTCGAGGGACGGTCCAGACAATGCATGGTGGCTGCCACACCTAGCAAAGTAAGACATGATGAGGAGTAGCTCGATATTAAGGCAGTTGCCACATTTGTGGTATAGTTCTTATAGATTTTAAAATATTTTTTTATATAATAATACTTCTTTCATTTTTCTTTTTTACTAATAATACTAGCCAACGGCCGTACCATGCTGAATATACCGGTTCTCGTTAGATCACCGAAGTTAAGCATCATTGGGCGCGGTCAGTACTTGGGTGGGTGACCACCTGGGAACACTGCGTGCCGTTGGCAAATTTGGGACCTGAATGGCCGAGTGTCTAGCGCTCTGGCGCTCGGTGCCACAGGTTTCGGGTTCGAATCCCGGCAGTACCATGGATGTTTGTAGTGGTTCGGAATCCACTTTAAGCCGTAGGTCCCGGTCTTCTATGACTGTAAGAGCGTCACGGAGCAAAAGTCAGGAAGTGTTGAAAGGAAGGAAGCAGGAGCACCCGTGCTCCATCACAACAGAAGCTGCTTCCTTCCCCTTCAATCATGAGTACGTATGGGCTTGGCCAGCCAAGTGGGATAAGAAACAACAACAAACACTAATAATACTTTTACTTCATCTTGATTGTGTTCCAAATTCTAAAAGTTCTATTTTTGCCTTCTTGTACATTTTAGCAACTACTTTTGATAAAATTGGAAAAACTTTCAAAATCTGTAGGTAAGCGAGTTTTTTCTGCCTGCCTAATTTATTCCTATAAAGGACGCTTATTATAAATTATTGTTAAATTTTTATTTGTTTTTAGCTTTTTTTACTAAGCACTAGTGACTAAGTCTTTCTGTATACTAGGCATTTATTTGACATAATGCCAGACATTTATTGGTCATACAATATAAATACGAAATATTGAATATTCTTCAAGAGTATCAAGGATTGCTTACTAGAAGCCGATTCTGTTCTTAGAATTCTTTTCCACTTTCCATGAATAACGCAAGGGGTTCTTTTTTGTACTTTATTACTGTGTCCAAAAAGCAAGACCATTTTCAATTTAAAATTTCCGGGGCTTATGGAATGGACTTTCTTATAAATATTCAATTTTCATTAATTTCTAATTTAACACCATGGCAAGTAGCCATAGCCTCATTTAGAACCACTCAGGCACTTGTGACTTTAGGTTGTCACGGACGCGAGTAGCATTACTTCTTCATTCTGCGTGTCCTGATCACACAGATTTTTATCAGGGTGCTCTCAGCTTTCTAAATTTTTATAAAGCCTTCTATCTTTCTTGTTGTCGTTGTTGAAAAGTTACAAGTTATCTCGCCTGTTTAAAGAAATCATTGTAAATCTTAAAAAAGTGTTAAAAACTTTATTAAATATTAATTTCATCGAAAATGGAAGAGAAATTCGCACTATTATAAAGTATGAGCGCATACGCAGAACTGCGATATCGCAGACCGTGCGAAATATTAACAGTGTATTTCATACTAGAATTAATACGCAGTAGACAGTATCAAGTATTTTCTCATATGGACCTCACAAATAAGCCACCCGATCGCCCAGAATCAAAGGTTAATAATGACGATTTAAAGGTTACCGTTGAATCTGGCCCATCTGTAAACTATTTGTCTTTGTGAATGACAATAGATGGCGCCACGACCAAGAGGCTCTGCCATAACTCCTCCTCCTGTAACTCCATATAAGGCGAATGCTTATACGGGGATGAAAAATGTAACAGCAGGGGCAGAAGGAGGAACGTGAGTGTGGTTGGCGGGCAGTTGCTCAAATACGTATTGTTGGAATGTGAATAAATACTTTATATATCAACTGAAAGTGTGCTTATTTGTAAGAACAGAAAAAGAAGCTAACAAGTTATTATCAGAAGTGGGATTTGGGATCTACAATCTGACATGAATTACGTTTTGAGTAGTAAAGGGAAAAAGGTAAATGATTTCCTTTCTACGTTGAAGTTTAAAGTATAAATATTTTTTAAGTATTGAATATTTCTTTCATGTTGATATATATGCTTAAAGTATTTCTCAAGTATTAAAGTATTTCTCAAGTATTAAAGTATACTCAAGTATAAGTATCAAAATGTCGTTCCTTGGAAAAGGTCGTAAAAGTGATCTTATAGAATTAGGTACAGAATTCGGTGTAACGATTCCACCGGAAGCTGTTATAGCTAATATTAAAAGATTAATAACAAGCAGTGAAAGTTATGACGAAGAATTTGTTAAGCAAGTTTTCGAAAGAATAATTGAGGAAAGAATTAAAAGAGAGGAAAATGAAAGGTTAGAAAGGGAAAATGAAAAGCAAAGACAGATAGAAATTGAGGAACGAGAAAAGCAAAGACAGATAGAAATTGAGGAACAAGAAAAGCAACTAACTAATAAATAATGGCATAAATTTTGTAAAGCCGAAAACAGAACTAATAAATAATGGATTAATTATGATGCAGGGAAATGAAAGAAATTTTAATTCTTTATTAGAAATAAAAGAAGGTAAAACTATTATACCAATTATTAATATTGGATGTAAGGAAATAATTTTAAAAGAAAATCAGAACATTGGAAATGTAGAATTAGTGGAGGGGGTCAACTTGGAACCAGATTTAAATTATGTAAATTTGATTAAGGACACTTCTTCAGTAGAAATATTAAATGTTAGTACAGATAGTGTAGAGCGAAATCCTATAAGCTTAGAACAAATAAAAGTTAATAAACACTTAACTGAACAACAACAGAAGGACATTGTTGACTTGTTGAATGTGTATAGAGACTGTTTTGCATTAAACATATCGGAATTAGGATGTACAGGACTGATAAAAATGGATATTAAAGAAGTTGAGGGTTCAAAACCTGTATGTATGAAACCATATAAAACAAATGCAGCCGAAAGAAAAGCAATTAAAGAAATCGTTAATGAATGGAAAGAACATGGTATTGTGAAAGAAACACGTTCACCATATTCAAGCCCTGTTCTTTTAGTGCGTAAGAAAACTGGTGAAAATCGACTAGTTATTGACTATAGAAAACTAAATAATCAGACGATCAAGGATAAATTTCCTCTTCCCAAAATTGATTATCTTTTAGAACAACTGCATGATTGCAGTCTGTTTACAACTCTCGATTTGGCTCATGGGTATCTACAAATCCCGTTGACAGAAGAAGCCAAATTAAAAACTGCATTTATCACACCAGAGGAAACTGGACAATTTGAAAGAATGATATTTGGATTAACAAACGCACCAGTAGAATTTCAACGGTTAATGTACCATACTTTAGGTGGCTTATGCAACAAAGATGTTTTATGCTATCTCGACGACATCTTTGTACATGCCAAAACTTGGGAAGAAATGATTAAAAAATTAGGTAAAGTATTCGAGGCTTTACGAAAAGCTAAGTTAACATTAAAATTGTCTAAATGTGAGTTTGCAAAAGATGAAGTAGAATTTTTAGGCTTCATTATTAATAAGAATGGGATTAAACCATGCCCAAGAAAGATAGAAGTAATTTCTAAATTTCCCCAACCGACAAATTTGCATGAAGTTAGACGCTTTCTCGGCTTAACAAGTTTTTTTAGGAGATTTATTCAAAATTATGCTATAAAAGCAAAACCTCTGACTGACCTAACTAAGAAGAACGAAGATTTTAAGTGGGAAGAAAAACAAGAACAATCTTTTAAAGTTTTGAAAAGTGAATTGACTCGACAACCTATTTTAGCACTCTATAATCCCGAAGCTAAAACTGAAGTTCATACTGATGCAAGTGCGGAAGGTATCGCTGGCATGCTACTTCAAGTTGGAAGTGATAATAAGTGGCACCTAGTTTACTGCGTTAGCAAGAAAACGACTGAAGCCGAAAAGAATTATCATTCAAGTAAATTGGAGTTAATGGCTATTGTATGGACACTAGAACGATTGAGACAATTTCTATTGGGAATAAGTTTTACAGTTGTCACTGACTGTCAAGCATTAATTTACATGAATGCCAAAAATCATGTAATCCTCAGATAGCAAGATGGAGTATACTTATTCAAGAATATTATTTTGAAGTTCACCACAGACCAGGCATAAAAATGACACATGTTGACGCTATGTGTCGAGCTCCCGTTTCGGAATCGGAAGATACTATAACAAACCTCATAGAGAAGAAATTTGAAGTATGCCTAACTCTAAGGGAAGATGAACAAATTTTGATCATTCTACATGCTGATACAGATTTAAGAAAATTGATTGACATTTTTAAGAAGGAAGAGCATGAAAGAACATATGAAGTAAAGCAGCAAATTGTTAATTTTGCCTTCAAAAGAAACCGAATCTATAGGAGAATCAAAGAAAAAGGAAAAGAGAAACTTCTGTATGGGATTCCAAAAAGTATGAGAAAATGTACTGCTGTGAAATTTCACGACCTTATGGGACATTTTTCTGTTGATAGGACTGTTAGCAAAATAAAAGAGTTATACTGGTTTCCATACATGAAGCGTTACTTACGGAAACATATCTCAATGTGTTTCGAATGCTTAGTCAACAAGACTCCAGGTGGAAAACAACAAGGATATCTACACCCGATTAATCCTGGGAAAAGACCCTTTTCAGTTGTTCACATAGACCATTTAGGACCTTTCGTGAAAAGCACACGAGTAAATCGAGATTTATTAATCATAATTGATAACTTCACAAGATTTACCAGACTTTGTCCAGTCAAAAATACTGCCTCCCAACATGTTTTAAAAGCTTTGAAAAACTTTGTTGGAGATTTTGGATTACCTGACAGAATCATAAGTGATAGAGGCTCCTGTTATACATCGCATCAATTTGAAAAGTACTGTCATGATAACTGAATAAAGCACACCTTGAATTCTACTCAACATCCTATGGGCAATGGCATGGTAGAACGAACCAACAGAACAGTCCTTTCTAGAATAACGACGTCCATGAAAGATTCACGACATAAAGATTGGGATTTACGTATAAAACAAGCAGAAAGGAATCTGAAAAATACGGTGAACAAAACCACAAATAAAACGCCATTCGAAATTCTTCATGGCTATTCACCTAGATTTAATGACGGAGTCCTTCGAAGAGTCGCAGACGAAAGTATTGATGAGTGGACTGACCCCCAAAACGTTCAACAAGAAACTAGAAGTGTAATAAAAAAGAAACAAGACAAAATGAAGAAGTATTACGACCAGAAAAAATGCCGAACAATTACTTTTGAACCAGGTGAAATAGTGGTTGTTCGACGTTCAGCAAAATCAACGGGAGAACCTACCAAGACTCAAGCAAAATATAGAGGACCCCTAATTGTGACTGAGGTCCTCCCCAAAGATACTTATCGAGTGACTCAGCTGGAAGAACAAGAACGAGGCAGATTCTACGTCACAACAGCACACGTGAGTCAACTCAAGCCATGGCGGCTTCAAAAAGATGATTGTGACTCGGATGATGAGGAACCCCTGGGATCTTCTAGTGTCTCTCCAGATAATCCATGTAACGACTAGTGCCCCATTCATCAATAACTATAAACATTGTTCCTGAACTTTTTTTTTATCTGAACTTTTTAGGAACTCATTTGGACAATAATCATATTGGAACTTTAACTTTTTTTATTATTACATGTTTTATGTGCTGTATATATATATTGTGTTTATTTTTGTATGTGGTAAAGTGTAATTACTAAGTAAAATTTGTGTGGCAGTTGAGGGCAATTGCTTGGTCAGGATGCCCGAATGTAAACTATTTGTCTTTGTGAATGACAATAGATGGCGCCACGACCAAGAGGCTCTGCCATAACTCCTCCTCCTGTAACTCCATATAAGGCGAATGCTTATACGGGGATGAAAAATGTAACAGCAGGGGCAGAAGAAGGAACGCGAGTGTGGTTGGCGGGCAGTTGCTCAAATACGTATAGTTGGAATGTGAATAAATACTTTATACACTGAAGTGACAAAAGTCATGGGATAGCAATATGCAAATTTTCAGATGGCAGTAGCATCGCGTAGAACAGGTATAAATGCGCAGTGCTTTCGCAGAGCTTTCATTTCTGTTCAAGTTATTCATGTGAAGAGGTTTTGACGTGATGATGACCGCACGACGGGAATTAACAGACTTTGAACGCGGAATGTTAGTTGGAGCTAGACGCATGGGTCATGCCATTTCGGAAATCGTTAGGATAAGGAACATTCCCAGATCCACTGTGTCAAGAGTGTGCCGAAATGAAATTTCAGGCATAACATCCCACCATGGACAGCGCAGTGGTCGACCGCCTGCACTTAACGACCGAGACCGGCGACGTCTGCAAAGATCGTAAATTCTAACAGACAAGCAACACTGCGCCAAATAACCGCAATAAATCAATGTGGGACGTACAAGTGACTTGTCTGTTAGAACTGTGCGGAAATTTGGCTTTCTTGGGCTATTCCAGCAGAAGACCGACTCGAGTGCCTTTAATGACAGAACGACATCGCTTATACTCTCGTGGGCACGTGAGCATATCGGTTGGTCCCTAAATGAATGGAAAACCGTGGCCTGGTCCGATGAGTCACGATTTCAGTTGGTAAGAGCTGATGGTAGGGTTCGAGTGTGGCGCAGACCCCACGAAGTCATGGACCCAAACTGTCAGCAAGGCACTGTTCAAGCTGGTGGTGGCTCCGTAATAGTGTGGGCTGTTTTTTCATGGCATGGACTTGGTCCTCTGGTGCGACTGGACCGAACATTGACTGGAAATGCTTATGTTCAGCTACTTGATCACAGCCATTCATGGACTTCATGTACCCAAACAACGATGGGATTTTTATGGATGACAATGCGCCATGTCACCGGGCCACAACTGTTCGCGATTGGTTTGAAGAACATTCTGGACAATTCCAACGAATGATCTGGCCACCTAGATCGCCCGACATGAATCCCATCGAGCATTTATGGGACATCATCGAGACGTCTGTTCGTGCCCAAAATCCTGACCCATCAACGCTTTCACAATTATGGACGTCTATCGAGACAGCACGTCTCAATATTCCTGCAGAAGACATCCAACGACTTGTTGAGTCCATGCCACGTCGAGTTGCTGCACTTCGCCGGGCGAAAGGAGGGCCGACATGATATTAAGAGGTATCCCATGACTTTTGTTACTTCAGTGTATATCAACTGAAAGTGTACTTATTTATAAGAACAGAAAAAGAAGCTAACACATCTCAGAGTGTCTATGAATTATCGTTGAAGTTTGGTGTTCAGCAAACAATCAATATTAACACATTTAACTCAAATCGGTAAAGTGGGAATATTGGATAAGGACACGAACTGAATGAAAATCAGAAACAAAAGTGTTTGGAAGCTTGTTTGATACTGCTTTCTGGTCACAAATCTAATTAATTTTTGAATAGAAATGTTACTTGTGGTGGTACGGGAATCCAATATAAATCGAATGCATATATCACAGTGGTTGGATAAAGATAAATCGCCAAAACACATTCCATAGCGTGATCACAAAAGCTGCTGGGGATTGTTGGGTGGCCTAGAGGTGTGATCCATTATTATTTCATGAAAGTCTCATCGATCACAGCTTAAATAATTTGCAACCAAACTGGATGAAATTATTCAAAACCTTAAAGAAAAACAGCCTAGACTGATCAACTCCTATCTGATAACGCTAGATCACATACTGTACAAATGACTGTGGCAGAAATAGAGGAGAACTTAGTAGAACTTCATTCTTGTCCATACTCACCAGACCTAGACCCCACTGACTACCTCTTCCATAATTTGGATACATTTTTATTAGGAAAACTATTTAACTCCGATAATGTTGTAAAATTGGCCTGCCTTCCAAAAATTCATTGATTGTTTCACCAATCAATCTGATTGATCACCACCGATCTGAACAACTTGCCTTTTAAATGGCAAAAGTGTACAGACAATATGGGTGTATACTTTGATGAATAAAATAATTTTTTATATTTGTAAGCTATCAATCAACTTTGTCTTTTTTCCTACAAATTTCATCTTGACGATTCTATAACAAGAATCAATCGTTTTTCTCAGAAACAAACGTTTTCAAGAAACAATTGTTAAATGGCTTGAGACATGTTATTCTAAATGCAACTACTTTGGATATAATGTAGTCCAAATATTCATGAAAAAAAAAGACTTCTGTAGATAATTAATATTGATTATTGGTTTCATTGGCTTATTAATAATTGATAGTAAATTTAATTTGACCTCATTATAAATAAATTTAATGGCTTTTTTTTCACCTACTACTGCGTCCAAAAATTAAGATCAATGTTCAATTTAAAATTCCCGCAGCTCATGGAATTTCAATTTTTTTTTAGGTTGCTGGCAATGTCCTGGACATCTGTGTGAAATTTTACGTCAAAATATTCATTAGTGTTTGAGTTACGCTAAAAATGATTTCGGCGATTTTTGAAATGTCTGAATTACACTCATGACCATAAATTAAGGATAATGAAGTTCAGGCAAAGAAAGAGACAGAAGCAAAACAAATTTGAATTATTTGTAAAGTCTATTTATTAAACAAAAGGTAAAGAGCAAGAAAGATGCTATATGTTTGACACAATTAATAAAAATTGCGTATTTTTACTCCCTGGAGCAAATTTCAAAAAAGAACCTATTTATAAAAAACAGTATAACATGGTTAGTATGATGGTTAATATGGAGTCCCGGACGATGCAATACAGGTCTTACAACGCCTAGGCATGCTCAGTATCAAATTATCAATCTGATATTGGGGAATATTACACCACTCATCAAGCAATGCCCTCCGAAGTTCCCGTTGACAGGTGGGAGGGGGTTGACGGGCTGCAATTCGTCGGCCAAGCATATCCCGCACATGCTCTATTGGATTCAAGTCCGGTGAGTATGCTGGCCAATCCATACGGGTGATATTCTCCAATTGAAGGCATTCGTCTACAATGTTTGCACGGTAAGGACGGGCGTTGTTCTGGAACCAAGAATAATTCCTCCACAAACGAGTCATCCTGCACCACCGTAACGGTGTCGTTCAATGGTGTTCTCTTGGTTGTAACGGGTACCTGGCGCTCTTCATATGAAAGTCCGGCGAGAATCAGACTGCAAACTAAACCTGGACTCGTCGGAAAACATCACACCAGACCACTGTTGCGGTGTCCACAATGCATGCTCTCTACTCCAGGTTAATCGCAGGCGACAGGGAGTTGCGGTAAGTGGAACACATCTGACAGGCCTACGAGCATATAGACCAATGTGCCCTAAGCCTCTGTACACGGTCTGCCTTGAAACTGTCGTACCGGTAGCTGAAGAGAGCTGACGAGACAAGTCTGATGCTGTGCTCCGTCTGTTTCTTTTGGCAGTAACTGCTAAATACTGGTACTCATTCGGCGTTGTAACTCGGGATCGACCTGTGCTGTAACATCTACTCACATTACCATCATCTTGGAATGGTTGCCAAAGCCTGGAGATGACACTATGCGGTTATGTGCCATAACTATGCGGTTATTGCACTGAAAGGCATTTAAAGCGGTTGTGAACAATTTTACTTCTTTGCCACCATTCCTTATATACCCCTCTGTTACACTCTCGTCATTGTGACGTACTATCCGCGCCATCTGGTGGTTTCCTGTAATTTGCATATTCTTCTTCAAGATGTGTGTGATAATTCTACAGGTGAAATTTTTATTTTGGAGTTCAATTTCTGTGTGATTCTAAATTATCCTTAATTAATGGACATGAGTGTAATTGAGCCGAAAACACTGAATGCGGCATCTCACACTGCATTGATTCTTCGTGACATTTTTGCCAAAAATGAAATCCATATCGTTCCACAACCACCGTATTCACACCGTGCGACTTCTGTCTATTCCCTAAACTCAAAAGACCACTCCAGGGACACAAATTTGAGTCGACTGAAGAGATTCAACGTGAATCGCCGCGCGGTTTGAAGTCCATCCCTGCCGATGATTTTTGAGCACGCATTGAGGATTGGAAAAAAAGTTGGCATAAGTGCGTTGTTTCCGGAGGGGATTACTTTGAAGGCGATGAAATAAATTTGGAAGAATAAATAAAGAGTTTTTGGAAAAAAAATAATTACTTTTTGGGCACAATAGTAGATACTTCGTTAAGAGCTTTAAAATTAATATAATTTATTCATATTTATATAATTTCATTAAAAAAACAATACCGCCATACCAGCGGGAAGGTTCTGGAGTTTCTGATAAAGTGCTTGACAATTCATGATTTCGAGATTTACATACATTTGAAGTGTTACAATGCGAATGCATTGACAACCTTCTGTCCAAATCAGCCACTCTAAAACTTGTTTGTTCTGCTGCCTTCTTTCCAGGATAAAATTTACTCCGTGTCCTTGAAAAATTCGTATTCTTTAAGCAAACAACTTGTGAGGCGAAATGTGTTCTTTTATATATAAATGTATCTACTACTTACGTTTTAAAACATGGTAAGTAAAGATGTTCTGTGTAAGGTAAAATGAAGATTAAATTCACAAAATTATTTGTTAAAATCCTGCACGTCATTTATTAATATTATCATTGCACCAAAAGTAGTATGATGGAAAATAAAAATGACAAATAACATTACAATTGGTCTTGTTAAGAAAAATGAGCCTCGTGCATTACACATTAATGAGATATATTTTAATTAGTACGTAAAAAAAATAAAACCTATCGAAAGCTATCTATTGGAACCGACAATGCGTTCTTATTAAACTGCAAGTTAAATGATCAAATTTCAATGTGATGAGTATGAGATACATTTCAATGCATGAGAGGCATTTCAATGTATGATATATATTTTATGTATGAGATACATTTCAATGTGATGAGTATTAGATATATTTCAGTGCATGAGATGCATTTCAATGCAGGAGATACATTTCAATTTGATGAGTATGAGATATATTTCAATGTAATGAGTATGAAATACATTTCAATGTGATGAGTATGAGATATATTTCAATGTGATGAGTATGAGATATATTTCAGTGCATGAGATGCATTTCAATGCAGGAGATACATTTCAATTTGATGAGTATGAGATATATTTCAATGTATATATGAAATACATTTCAATGTGATGAGTATGAGATATATTTCAATGTGATGAGTATGAGATATATTTCAATGGATGAGATACATGTCAATGTGATGAGTATGAGATACATTTCAATGTAGGATATGCATTTCAATGTATGAGATATATTACAATATGATGAGTATGAGATACATTTCAATGCATGAGATGCATTTCAATGTATGAGATGCATTTCAATTTTATGAGTATGAGATAAATTTTAATGTGATGGTTATGAAATACATTTCATTGTGATGAGTATGAGATATATTTAAATGTGACAAGTATGAGGTATATTTCAACGTGATGAGTATGAGTTACATTTCAATGTAGGAGATGCATTTCAATGTTATGAGTATGAGATGCATTTCAATGTGATGAGTATGAGATACTTTTTAATGTGATGAGTATGAAATACATTTTATTGTGATGAGTATGAGATATATTTAAATGTGACAAGTATGAGGTATATTTCAACGTGATGAGTATGAGTTACATTTCAATGTAGGAGATGCATTTCAATGTTATGAGTATGAGATGCATTTCAATGTGATGAGTATGAGATACTTTTTTAATGTTATAAAAATACATTTTTATTGTGATGAGTATGAGATATATTTAAATGTGACAAGTATGAGGTATATTTCAACGTGATGAGTATGAGTTACATTTCAATGTAGGAGATGCATTTCAATGTTATGAGTATGAGATGCATTGAAATGTATGAGATGCATTTCAATGTGATGAGTATGAGATACTTTTTAATGTGATGAGTAGGAAATACATTTTATTGTGATGAGTATGAGATATATTTAAATGTGACAAGTATGAGATACATTTCATTGTGATGAGTATGAGATACATTTCAATTTATGAGATGCATTTCAATGTGACGAGTATGAGATACATTTTAATGTGATGAGTATGAAATACATTTCATTGTGATGAGTATGAAATACATTTCAATGTGATGAGTATGAGATATATTTCAATGTGATGAGTATGAAATACATTTCAATTTATGAGATGCATTTCATTGTGACGAGCATGAGATACATTTTGATGTGATGAGTATGAAATACATTTCATTGTGATGAGTATGATATACGTTCCAATGTGATGAGTGTGAGATTTGAGGAGTATGAGATACATTTCAATGTATGAAAAATGTATCAAAACATTGGACGTTACTATTAGGTTGCAACATATGTGATATAAATAACGTATGAAAAGTCTGTGGAGAAAATAATCAGGTCCCCTTTTATTGTACTTCAGAAATGGGTGTAAATAAGATAACTTTTAAAGTAGTTATCAAAAAAATATATATATATTGTTAGAGGAAAATGAAATTTCAAAAGAAAGCCTACCAGTCAATATCCATATGAAGTATTTTTTAGAACTGTTTTTTCCATGTACGATAATTAATGCTTTTGGCATTGGTTCGTGAATTTATGCAAGCAGACAGTTTACAATAAAATCAATGCGTTTTTTATAGGTTGATGTTGGCTGCTGGTATTGTTATTAATCCCCATTATCCCCAATTACATTATCCCCACATTGTTATAATAAATTACATTGGTAATTGAGAAGAAATACTCCGAGAATAAGTCTCCCAAAAAGTAAGACCAATTATTTCTTTTTTCAAAAACTCTTTATTTATTCTTCCAAATTTATTTCATCGCCTTCAAAGTAATCCCCTCCGGACACAATGCACTTACGCCAACTTTTTTTTTCAATCCTCAATGCATGCTAAATAAATGAATAGTTTAAAAAAACTAAAAAACACGCTTTTAGAGTTAATCAAACTAAAAAGTAAAAAATAATTTAACATAAGAATAAAATGACTGACGAGAAAATGAATGTCACTGTTCTAAAAGCGTGGGGTGCTGGATATCAATCGTTATAATTTTCACTAGTTTCATTCCGAAATGCAGAGTTAGTTTAAAAATGTCATACAAAGCATCCTACGCTTTTAGAACAGTGACATTCATTTTCTCGTCAGTCATTTTATTCTTATGTTAACAATTATTTTTTACTTTTTAGTTTGATTAACTCTAAAAGCGTGTTTTTTAGTGTTTTTAAACTATTCATTTATTTTTTACTTTTTAGTTTGACTAAGTCGAGAGGCGTGATTTCTTTAGTTTTTTTTAAGCTATTAATTTATTTTTTACTTTTAAGTTTGATTCACTCTAAAAGCATGTTTTTTAGTGTTTTTAAACTATAATATTTAAATGAGGTCCCGGTACGGAGGAGTGGAACTATAGTTCTTACAATAATGTAATTGTGAGTAAAACAAAGGCTATCGCTTAAAGTAGGGGAAAATCGAGCCCAAAGAGTCAGTTACAAACAATCAAACATACAGGTGAAACTAATATAAAAGCGTATTAAAAAGAATCAACTGTTTTCTTTCTGAAAGATGTCCGCAAATGTTTCTTTGCAGCTTAAATAGTGAATATGAGGAGAAATAGATCTCCAGGGGAAAACGTCAGTTACATACATACAAACATACAAACATACAGGTGAAACTAATAAAAGCGTATTAAAAATCATCGGCAGACATGGCCATCAAAGCGCTCGTCGATTCAAGTTGAATCTCTTCAATCAACTCAAAAAAGGTGTCTCCGGAGTGGTCTTTTGAGTTTAGGGAAGGAATAGCCAGAAGTCGCAAGGTGTGAATACGGTGGTTGTGGATTTCAATCGAGATTTGAAGCGTTTGCGGCCCAAAATGAAATTGATCTATCCTTTTGAAATTCCAACATCACCAGCAAGATCTCTAATTATAAATCGACGGTTTGCAAGCACCAAATCTTTAAATTTTTGGACGTGTGCTTCGTAGGTTGAGGTTGATGGTCGGCCAGAGGACTCTTCGTCTTCCACGCGTGCTCTGCTTTCTTTGAGCTGGTTATACCACTTGTAAACATTTCTTTCCGATATAGTTAGATAACCGAATTCCTTCTGCAACATTCTATACGTTTCCGCAAACAAAATTTACTGCAAGCGTTTTGCTCAATTAATTCAGATATTTCAAAAATCGCCGAAATCACTTTTAGCGTCTCACAAAACCAAGCGTATCTCAAACACTAATGAATATTTTGATGTGAAATTTCACACAGATGTCAAGGACAGTGCCGTCAACCTAAAAAAGAAAAAAAAATGAACTAACATATGCCCGGGAAATTTAAAATTTTTTGGTCTTACTTTTTGCGCACAGTAGCATATATATGATTTTGGGGCCATATTTATGTAAGAAAGAAATAAAGAATTCAATAACTATAATTTATTTGAAAATGAACATATTGATAAAATGGCGATTTGTCAGTGAAAAATATTAATTTTGAATTATTAAGAATATTGGTGCAATAAAAAGATAATGAGGTTATAGAAAGTGAATTTTTAGAAAATTAATTCAAATCATATCTTTAAAAAAACTTTTGAATAAAAATTTATTTGGAAATATGAAATATTACTTCGTATCTATCAATATTTTTCCTTTTAAACAAATTTAGTTTTCTTTTTTAATATAAAACAAATTCATGTTAAATTTGTTTTTAGTTAAAAATTTCAATTATTACTATTAAATAAACAGTAATCTAAATGTTTTATTCAATTCCATTGCAAAAGTTAAAAAAATAAAATTATGAACTAAAATGCCAATTTTTTTTTTTCTTTTTTTTTCTTTTTGTATTTAAACCATTAAACTAAAACGTTGCAAAATCACCTTTCATTTTTGTGGATTAACAGTACATAAACCTTGTAAAAGAAAAGAAAGCCACGCCTTCTTTTACATGTGTCCCATTCTTCTTCATTTGCCTAACAGCCATATGGTGGTCCAGGGAAGCCTGCCAGCTGACATATTTCGAGACAGGAGATGTTTTTATTTTCGGGGTAAGGTTGCCAGTAGGGATTGCAATATCAGACCAAAAGTTCAATCTTCATTCTTCATTCGCCTAACAGCCCTGCGGTGGTCCAGGGAAGCCTGCCAGCTCACAGATTTCGAGACAGGAGATGTTTTTATTTTCGGGGTAAGGTTGTCAGTAGGGATTGCAATATCGGACCAAAAGTTCAATCTTCATTCTTCATTCGCCTAACAGCCCTGCGGTGGTCCAGGGAAGCCTGCCAGCTCACAGATTTCGAGACAGGAGATGTTTTTATTTTCGGGGTAAGGTTGTCAGTAGGGATTGCAATATCGGACCAAAAGTTCAATCTTCATTCTTCATTCGCCTAACAACCCTATGGTGGTCCAGGGAAGCCTGCCAGTTCACAGACTTCGAGACAGGAGATGGTTTTATTTTCGGGGTAAGGTTGTCAGTAGGGATTGCAATATCGGACCAAAAGTTCAATCTTCATTCTTCATTCGCCTAACAACCCTATGGTTCTCCAGGGAAGCCTGCCAGCTCACAGATTTCGAGACAGGAGATGTTTTTATTTTCAGGGTAAGGTTGTCAGTAGGGATTGCAATATCGGACCAAAAGTTCAATCTTCATTCTTCATTCGCCTAACAGCCCTGCGGTGGTCCAGGGAAGCCTGCCAGCTCACAGATTTCGAGACAGGAGATGTTTTTATTTTCGGGGTAAGGTTGTCAGTAGGGATTGCAATATCGGACCAAAAGTTCAATCTTCATTCTTCATTCGCCTAACAGCCCTGCGGTGGTCCAGGGAAGCCTGCCAGCTCACAGATTTCGAGACAGGAGATGTTTTTATTTTCGGGGTAAGGTTGTCAGTAGGGATTGCAATATCGGACCAAAAGTTCAATCTTCATTCTTCATTCGCCTAACAACCCTATGGTGGTCCAGGAAGCCTGCCAGCTCACAGATTTCGAGACAGGAGATGTTTTTATTTTCGGGCTAAGGTTGTCAGTAGGGATTGCAATATCGGACCAAAAGTTCAATCTTCATTCTTCATTCGCCTAACAACCCTATGGTGGTCCAGGGAAGCCTGCCAGCTCACAGATTTCAAGACAGGAGATGTTTTTATTTTCGGGCTAAGGTTGTCAGTAGGGATTGCAATATCGGACCAAAAGTTCAATCTTCATTCTTCATTCGCCTAACAGCCATATGGTGGTCCAGGGAAGCCTGCCAGCTCACAGATTTCGAGACAGGAGATGTTTTTATTTTCGGGCTAAGGTTGTCAGTAGGGATTGCAATATCGGACCAAAAGTTCAATCTTCATTCTTCATTCGCCTAACAGCCATATGGTGGTCCAGGGAAGCCTGCCAGCTCACAGATTTCGAGACAGGAGATGTTTTTATTTATTTTCGGGCTAAGGTTGTCAGTAGGGATTGCAATATCGGACCAAAAGTTCAATCTTCATTCTTCATTCGCCTAACAACCCTATGGTGGTCCAGGGAAGCCTGCCAGCTCACAGATTTCAAGACAGGAGATGTTTTTATTTTCGGGCTAAGGTTGTCAGTAGGGATTGCAATATCGGACCAAAAGTTCAATCTTCATTCTTCATTCGCCTAACAACCCTATGGTGGTCCACGGAAGCCTGCCAGCTCACAGACTTCGAGACAGGAAATGGTTTTATTTTCGGGGTAAGGTTGTCAGTAGGGACTACAATATCGGACCAAAAGTTCAATCTTCATTCTTCATTCGCCGAACAGCCCTATGGTGGTGCAGGGAAGCCTGCCAGCTCCCAGATTTCGAGACAGGAGATGTTTTTATTTACGGGGTAAGGTTGTCAGTAGGGATTGCAATATCGGACCAAAAGTTCAGTCTTCATTCTTCATTCGCCTAACAGCCCTATGGTGGTGCAGGACAGTCTGCCAGCTGACAAATTTCAAGACAGGAGATGTGTTTATTTTCGGGGTAAGGTTGTCAGTAGGGATTGCAATATCGGACCAAAAGTTCAATCTTCATTCTGCATTCGCGTAACAGCCCTATGGTGGTCCAGGGAAGCCTGCCAGCTGACAGATTTCGAGACAGGAGATGCTTTTATTTTCGGGGTTAGGTTGCCAGCCCTGCAGTCATATTAGACCAGGGCCTACGGTTTAATGTAACAGGTCTGCTGGAAAGTTCGTAGGCTGACTCATAGATAGCGCTACTAGTATTAAATCCATTTGATTTTTAGTTATCCCTGACCTTCAAAACTCACGTGTATAAATTTAGCAGCTGTTGCACTATTAGTATGTGAGTTATAGCATTTTTAATGAAGCAACTTTTGTTAGTTTGAAAAAAAGAATACAAAGGAATTTCGTATGTTAATAAAGCATTGCCTTTTGGTGAAAAAATATACTATTGAAGCCAAGGCTTGGCTTGATAAACATTATTCGGACGTTGCACTAGGAAAATCAACCGTAGAGAAGTGGTTTGCTAAATTTAAACGAGGCGAAATGAGCACCGAGGACGATGCACGCAGTGGACGCGCCAAAGAAGCTGTTACCGACGAAAACATCAAAAAAGTCCACAAAATAAATTCTGATAACCGTAAAGTGAAGTTTATTGAGATAACTGAGACCCTAAAGGTATCAAAGGAACGTGTTGGACATATCGTGAATGAATATTTGGATATGGGAAAGCTCTGTTCAAAATGAGTGCCGCGCGAGCTCACAATCGACCCAAAACAACAACGAATTGCTGATTCTAAGCAGTGTTTGGAGCTGTTCAATCGTATTAAACCCGAATTTTTGCGCCGATATGTGACAATGGATGAATCATGGCTCCATGATTTCTCACCGGAGTCCGATCGACAGTCAGCCGTGTGGACTGCACGTGATGAACACTAAAAATGCTATAACTTCACTAAAAATGCTATAACTCCCATACTAATAGTGCAACAGCTGTCAAATTTATACACGTGTCTTTTGAAGGTGAGGGCTAACTAAATATTATATGGATTTAATACTAGTAGGGCCATCTATGTGTCAGCCTACAAACATTTCAGCCCTCCTGTTATAAAGATAAGTGTGAAAGCTGTAATATTTTATATATATTGCAAATTCGTACTAGAGTTAATGCATTTATTTAGATATAAGCTAATAAAAAGGAAAATTATAAAAAAATTGACATGAATTAATCAATTTTACATAGTATAAAAATGTGCATTTTACTAACTTTTCATGTTATTTTATATGTCAGTTACTTACATCAAAATCTTTCCTAATGATTAGGATGAAAATGAAACTTTTGAAATGGAATAAAAAAGAAAAAAAAGACGCTTATAACCACAAAAAATATTTTTTTTATTCATTTTTATTCCTGCAATGTTTACGAACTTGAAATTCTTTATAGGCATACATTCAGTGTCAATTTTCGTCACAAATTTCGTCAATTTTTCAAAGTCTGTTTTCTTTTCAAATAATCACCTGGAAAATTAGTTAATAAAATTAAAATATAATCAGATGAATATAACTTTAATAATAATAACTTTTTAATTATTAAATTTAGTTAAAGAATTATAAAGAGAGATATTAACTTCAAGACTTACGGGGTTTTGAGAAAGAGTGAACTTTTAATCTTATCACTCACCGCCTAAAACAATATATAAATCATGTTATCAAAATTTATTTTAAAAATCATTAATTATAGCTGAAAATTATAATAATTCTTAATACATTATATACACTCATGTCCATAAATTAAGGATAATTCAGAATCACACAGAAATTGAACTCTAAAATAAAAATTTCACTTGTATAATTATCACACACATCATGAAGAAGAATATGCAAATTACAGGAAACCACCAGATGGCGCGGATAGTACGTCACAATGACGAGAGTGTAAAAGAGGGGTATATAAGGAACGGTGGCAAAGAAGTAAAATTGTTCACAAGCGCTTTAAAAACCTTTCAGTGCAATAACCGCATAGTTATGGCATAAAGGAAGCATTTGGATGATTTTTTACGTGGTGGAATTATCGGACGACTGGAATGTGGACGTACCTAGCTCGAAGTATCCGAGGAACTTGGAATCGCCCAGAGTGTCATCTCCAGGCTTTGGCAACGATTCCAAGATGATGGTAATGTGAGTAGATGTTACAGCACAGGTCACCCCCGAGTTACAACGCCGAATGAGGACCGGTATTTAGCAGTTACTGCCAAAAGAAACAGACGGAGCACAGCATCAGAACTATCTCGTCAGCTCTCTTCAGCTACCGGTAGCCGGACAGTTTCAAAGCAGACCGTGTACAGACGTTTAGGGCACATTGGTCTATATGCTCGTAGGCCTGTCAGATGTGTTCCACTTACCTCAACTCACTGTCGCCTGTGGTTAACCTGGAGTAGAGAGCATGCATTGTGGACACCGCAACAGTGGTCTGGTGTGATGTTTTCCGACGAGTCCAGGTTTAGTTTGCAGTCTGATTCTCGCCGGACTTTGATATGGAGAGCGCCAGGTACCCGTTACCACCAAAAGAACACCATTGAACGACACCATTACTGTGGTGCAGGATGGCTCGTTAGGGGAGGAATTAGTCTTGGTTCTAGAACTGACCTGCATGTTCAGAGTGTAACGATGACAGGCCACATCTATCGGGATGTCATTCTGGAACAACATGTACGTTTGTTTCGGGGTGCCATGGGTGCTGAATTTCTGTTTATGTATGACAACGCCCGTACTTACCGTGCAAACATTGTAGACGAATGCCTTCAATTGGAGAATATCACCTGTATGGATTGGCCGCATAATCACCGGACTTGAATCCAATAGAGCATGTGTGGCATATGCTTGGCCGACTAATTGCAGCCCGTCAACCCCCTCCCATCTGTCAAAGGGGAACTTCGGAGGGCATTGCTCGATGAGTGGTGTAATATTCCCCAAGATCAGATTGATAATTTTGATACTCAGCATTCCTAGGCGTTGTAAGGCCTGTATTGCATCGTCCGGGAGACATACTCCATATTAACCATCATACTAACCATGTTATACTGTTTTTTGTAAATAGGTTCTTTTTTGAAATTTGCTCCAGGGAGTAAAAATCGCAATTTTTATTAACTATGTCAAACATATAGCATCTTTTTTGCTCTTTACCTTTTGTTTAATAAATAGACTTTATAAATAAGTCAAATTTGTTTTGCTTCTGTCTCTTTCTTTGCCTGAACTTCATTATCCTTAATTTATGGACATGAGTGTATATTTATTTATAGGTTTGGCTTTACACTTTGTATTGTCTCTCCATAATTTACAAATACAAAAACTTGTGTGTTTTAAAATTATTGTTTTTCGCAGTAATACCACAATAATTATTTGTACTTGAATTGATTTAGATAATTAAAGTTTTATTTTATTATTTTTGTTGTTAGTTCGAATTTCGGCTTAAGCCATTTTCTGTTCATAAGGATATTTGATATGAATGAAAACAACATAATAAACTATTTTTTTAAATTTATTTCAAAATTTTTGAAAAGGAATGATGCACTATTTATATATATCATTTTTTAATGTATTACATTTAAAGTGTTTTCCTATATCGGAAAGGAAAGTTTAGAAGTGGTATAAACACTTCATAGAAGGCAGAGAACGCGGTGAAGACGAAGAGCCCTCTGACCGATCATTAACCTCAGCTCACACTGCATTGATTCTTCGTGAATTTTTCGCTAAAAAATTAAATCCATATCATTCCACAACCACAGTAATCCCCTTATTTAGTTCCGCGTGACTTCTGACTATTCCCTACACTCAAAAGATCACTCCGGGGACACCGGTTTGAGTCGATTGAAGAGATTCAACGTGAATCGCCGCGCTCTTTGAATGCCATTCCTGCTGATGACTGTTTAGCATGCATTGAGGATTGGAAAAAAGTTGGCATAAGTGCATTGTGTCCGGAGTGGATTAATTTGAAGGCGATGAAATAAATTTGGAAGAATAAATAAAGAGTTTTGAAAAAAAATAATTGGTAGAGTAGTAAGCTAAAATTTATTAAAAATAAGACCAAAAAAGTATTAAAAAAATCATTCATTTACTTGGAACTGTCCATAAATCAGTTCCAAGTAAATCAATCAGTTAATCCTAATAAATCAAAAATGAATACATAAATACAATTGCGAAAAAAGAAGAAATGAATAAAAATTATAATAAAATAACAAAGAATAGATATATAAATAAAAAATTTTAAAATTATTAAAATAATTGTTAAACCATTATCCGGTAAAATTACGTATAAAGAAAATGTTGTTTTATTTTTCCAGCATTTAATTTTGAATAAATACTATATTCCACAAATTTAAGAAATTCAAAATTTTATGATTAACTATTTTATTAACTCTTAAATTGATTAATAATTGATTATTATTAATTAACTGTTTAATTACTGACCGTTAAATTTATTAATGATTGATTATTATTAATTGATTTTATTAATTAACTGCTAAATTAGAGAAAACAAAAGCTTAAGTCAATGTTTGTAATTTCAGAAAATTTTTATTAGAAACAGCTTAAATTAAATGTATTAATTTATTTAAAATAGTAAGGTTTTTTTAAAGTCGACAGAATTTTAAATATTTTTTCATATCTTTAAAAATCCTTTTTTTTTATATGTATAATGATGCATGGAGGAAATGAAATAGCAAATGAGAGAGAAAAAAAGAGAAAATGAGAAAAACAGAGAAATGAGAGATAAAAAAACTTCCCACCAGATTTTAAAGAACCAGAACTGTTTTAATTAAGTGATATCTTCTTTAAATTTCTGACAAAAAAATAATTTTGACAATATTTAGAAATATCAGCTTCTAATATAAAGACCAATATTGGGTTTATGAGTTAAAAAAATTTTTAAATTCCTTCTATTAACTCACACTCTCCCTATATATATCTTGTTTAAAATTTCAATCGTTATTAAAACACTTTTTATTCATCCACTCAAGTTCAAATACATTTTTTTTAACTTGTAGTGGATGACACTTGATGTTAATACAGTTTTTTCAAATATTAATTCATTCATTAAATTTAATTAATTAATTTTAGTTTTTTTTTAGATTTAGTTTTCATGAATTTACTACTACAGGACGTCAGGTAAACTTTAAAAAATGAATAAAAATTATTTATAAAGGACTTTCTGCTGTATAGTGTGAAAAAAAAGAAGGAATTGACTTTAAATTTTTTTTTTTATATTACTTGTTTGTAGTAAACTATTTGTTTCATTAGCAAAAATTAGTGCACATTAAAAATTAGCATTTTTCTATAAAAGCAAACATTTTATAGAAATTCAAACTCTAAAGAAGAAGACAACTTAGTTTGGTATAAACTTGTGTAAAAAGCATGGTTGAAAATCTTTTATTTAAATTTGTATAATTTTGACGTAATCTCTTTTTCGTAATACAGTATAAAAAGAAGAAGCATAAAATGAAATGAAAAACTTCAATATTTACCTTGAACTGAAAATAAAAACATGAGAACTTTTAAATCGTAATAAAAACTACTACAAAACATAACAACAACAACAAAAAAAGAACATTTAAGGATGACAATTGCTTTGCGTTTTCATAATTTTATTACAAAAATACTCAAAAATAATAACATAAACATAATAACATACTAGTGCTACTCAAGTAATCTTCACATTATAATCTGAAGAATTCCGTCTTGTAGATTTCCAATAATGCTGATAACGCCTCAAAATGCTCGTAAGCATAATAGTGCTACGCAAGGAATCTTCACATTGTCATCTGAAGAATTCAGTCTTGTAGATTTCAATAATGCTGATAACGCCTCAAAATGCTCGTAAGCATAATAGTGCTACGCAAGGAATCTTCACATTGTCATCTGAAGAATTCAGTCTTGTAGATTTCCAATAATGCTGATAACGCCTCAAAATGCTCGTAAGCATAATAGTGCTACGCAAGGAATCTTCACATTGTCATCTGAAGAATTCAGTCTTGTAGATTTCCAATAATGCTGATAACGCCTCAAAATGCTCGTAAGCATAATAGTGCTACGCAAGGAATCTTCACATTGTCATCTGAAGAATTCAGTCTTGTAGATTTCAATAATGCTGATAACGCCTCAAAATGCTCGTAAGAAATAGTGCTATCTTCACATTGTCATCTGAAGAATTCAGATTTCAATAATGCTGATAACGCCTCAAAATGCTCGTAAGCATAATAGTGCTTTTCACATTGTCATCTGAAGAATTCAGTCTTGTAGATTTCAAAATGCTGATAACGCCTCAAAATGCTCGTAAGCATAATAGTGCTACGCAAGGAATCTTCACATTGTCATCTGAAGAATTCCGTCTTGTAGATTTCAATAATGCTGATAACGCCTCAAAATGCTCGTAAGCATAATAGTGCTACGCAAGGAATCTTCACATTGTCATCTGAAGAATTCCGTCTTGTAGATTCAATAATGCTGATAACGCCTCAAAATGCTCGTAAGCATAATAGTGCTACGCAAGGAATCTTCACATTGTCATCTGAAGAATTCCGTCTTGTAGATTTCAATAATGCTGATAACGCCTCAAAATGCTCGTAAGCATAATAGTGCTACGCAAGGAATCTTCACATTGTCATCTGAAGAATTCAGTCTTGTAGATTTCCAATAATGCTGATAACGCCTCAAAATGCTCGTAATAGTGCTACGCAAGGAATCTTCACATTGTCATAAGAATTCCGTCTTGTAGATTTCAATAATGCTGATAACGCCTCAAAATGCTCGTAAGCATAATAGTGCTACGAAGGAATCTTCACATTGTCATCTGAAGAATTCCGTCTTGTAGATTTCCAATAATGCGCCTCAAAATGCTCGTAAGCATAATAGTGCTACGCAAGGAATCTTCACATTGTCATCTGAAGAATTCAGTCTTGTAGATTTCCAATAATGCTGATAACGCCTCAAAATGCTCGTAAGCATAATAGTGCTACGCAAGGAATCTTCACATTGTCATCTGAAGAATTCAGTCTTGTAGATTCCCAATAATGCTGATAACGCCTCAAAATGCTCGTAAGCATAATAGTGCTACGCAAGGAATCTTCACATTGTCATCTGTAGGGCACGATCTTGTAGATTCCCAATAAGGCTGATAACCCCCTTATTTTTAAAATTCTTTGGTTTAATTAGATATATATTCTCAGGAACCATTATTTTACTGTCCACGTAGACAACAAATAAAATAATTTAAGTCCTTAGGGGTAGGGAATTTCAAATTAAATAAATAATAAATAATTGATTTTTTTTTTTATGTAAGATGATGAATCTATTAAATTCTCTTAATCCAATTAAGAATCATTACTCATCCAAACCACGATCTACGGCAACTGACCACAAATACTTTGTATTTGACGCAGAATATTGATGTCAATTGTTATTTTGAAAATATAAAACAACTTGTACTTAAAAACAAAAGGATACTATTTCGAAATCTAAAAGAACTTACACACAGATTATAAAACAAATTATACTTAAAACAAAAGAATACTATTTTGAAATATAAATCCACATATACATAAATTATAAAACAACTTAAATTTAAAAACAAAATAATACTACTTTGAAATTTAGAACATCAGTTAAGTGTTTTTATATACTAGGAAAGCAACAGATTACTGATACATAAAAATCCATAATTCTGCATTAAAATTTATTATTGTAAAAATAATTGACGTCAACCAATTGTAATTGTCAATGGTAACTGCATTTGTCGATCAAAAATTGCGTGCGTGAATTTTGAATTAATCAAAAGTAAAGTAACAATTTTGCATTCTATCTTTAAGCAGATATTTTCTAATTTTAAATAAAATTAATGTTTGGCATCATATTTTTTTTTTTTTTAAATATGGTTGAAACTTTGAAATCTTTTGTAAATATTAACTTACTTCGTTTTTGTAATAATATATACGTATATGAATATCCAAATAATATAGATGTTTTTTATGGTACGTAATGCTTACTTTTTGTGTAGGAATGAAAAGTTTTAACGTTGAATATAAAATAGCGTTTTAACTTTCAATAAATTTTTATTTTATCATAGTTTCAGGTTCACTAGACTTTTGGTACTAGACTTAGTGGAATATCCAAAAAGACGAATTATCTTAATTATGCATTAATATTAAAGTTAGATTAATATATTTGCAAAGCAATCAAATATATACTTACACCAATTTACTAAAAATAAAATGAGGATATTGGGATTAATTTAATCATTTTCATTGAGAAACGCAACATATTTTTTAAACATTTCCAACATGTAAGATAAAAAGACTTTAAAAGCTTAAAAATAGTTGTAAGGGAATTTTAATTGATCATTAAGTGTTTTGTAATTTCTAGGATCTACAAAATTTACATGTACTACTACATGTTTCTTACATAAAAAAATCACAAATTCACTTTGTAGAAAGTAGATTCGCCTTTACATAAGTAAAGGCTTACATTTATTTACTAGAAGGAAAGCTTATCTGTAAATGACAGCAAAATCCAATTCACAATCTTCTTTTAGCAAATTGCTTTTTGCCCTATGCATAAAATAACGAATAATGTTCCGTGTTACATATTCAGTAAGGTAATTCATGCTTAGCTTATTCTAAAACTGCTCGTCAAACCTTAACAATGTCCCCCTAAATCAACTCAATCCTCTGATTAGAACTCAATTACAATTTGATGACAATCATGGCAATAATCCACTCCTATGCAGTGCTTGCAATCCTCATTTTTATTTCATAGTTCTGCCCTTAGTCTTAAAAGTCTTACATAAATGTCGAGCGAATCTTTAAAAGTTCTTGCATTATTTGCTTTTACACTACCTAACTTTTTCGTTCAAAATGATTTGTTTCCTTGATTTATATCATTGTTACATTTTTATCTCTTACTTTATCATCAAGTGCAGTGAAATTTAGGGATTTAGGGATGGCACTCCACACGTAACCAGTAAGGTAATTGATAACTACTTAGCTCTTTCCAAAACTGCAGGTAAAACCTTAAGAATTTCTCCCATACACTTCTAAGCCATCCAAATCCTCTGATTAGAACTCAATTACAATTTGCTGAAAATAATGGCAGCAATACATTTTCAATTCTCACTTTTATTTCATAGTGGTACCTCAGTCTTCTAAGCCATACAACTATGTCAAACGTTTCTTTAAAAGTTCCTGCATATTATATTTTACACTAACTAACTCTTTCTGTCAAAATGATTAGTTTCCTTTGATTTATATCATTGTTACATTTATTATATCATACTTTCTCATCAAAATGCAATGAAGAGAAAATATGGCACGGCCAGTCAATCTCATTTTGATTAAAGTCTGTGAATAACGAATAAGGACATAAGAAGTAGGACACTCAACCTCATAAGCAATTAATTCACAAGAGATACCTTATTTGGCCAAATTGCAGAAAAGGGACCGTTGTTGGCGATTTTTTATGGCGCCAGCTAAGCGATTACACACCAAATGTGGTAACCTTGCTCTTATACTGTTTGCAATTCATTTAACTTACAATAACAACCCTTTACTTGACAATTACTTTTGACGAATTACTTGGAATTTGGCGAAAATAGTTTTGACGCCAAATCTCAATGGACTCTGTTCTGCGATTTTACCCCTTCTCTTTGTTGTAATCATCGTAATGTGTGCAATATGCTACGAGCCCTCTTCGGCGTCTAACTTGAAGGTAAGAACAATTCGCCAAGGTTCTTTTACGGACACTTACTTAATTGAATTGTGTTTTTAATGGTTTTGTTGATTAGTGTACATTTATTCTATGTACAGAAAAAAATCACTTAAATATAAACTAAATATATTGCATATATTTACTTACCGACGGTCGCTGAAAATAAGAAATTTTGAATTACACATTAATTTACTACACATTATTTACTACAAATTATTACATTCAACTTCACACGTTTCATAATAAAAAAATTAAAGTAAGACATTGTGGTTTCCATGCGGTGTTATAATTTGATTTTTGTCACAGTCAGTAACAGGTTGAGTGCTCAGCAGTCAATGACTTTTATTTTTATTAATGCTTCTACACCGTCATTCTGATGAACCATTCTGAGCCATTCTGATGAACATTATGTCCTGTCTCTTTATATCTCTCTTCTCTCCTCTCTATTCTGTGAATCTCCTATTAAAGGATTTCTATTGGCTTACGGTTAAACTTTAAACCAATGATAATGACGAATCTGGTGCTGAGAGAGCCATTCTGATGAACATTATGTTCTCTCTCTAGGTCTCTCTTCTGTGAATCTAATATTAAAGGTCTTCTATTGGTGTACGGTTAAACTTTAAAAAACTGATAATGACGAATCTGGTGCTGAGAGAACCATTCTGATGAACATTATGTCCTGTCTCTTTATGTCTCTCTTGTCTCCTCTCTTTTCTGTGAATCTCCTATTAAAGGTCTTCTCTTGTCTTACGGTTAAACTTTAAACCACTGATAATGACGAATCTGGTGCTGAGAGAGCCATTCTGATGAACATTATGTCCTCTCTATTTCTCTCTTCTCTCTTCTCTATTCTGTGAATCTAATATTAAATGTCTTCTATTGGTGTACGGTTAAACTTTAAAAAACTGATAATGACGAATCTGGTGCTGAGAGAACCATTCTGATGAACATTATGTCCTGTCTCTCTATTTCTCTCTTCTATTTTCTCTATTCTGTGAATCTAATATTAACGGTCTTCTTTTGGCTTACGGTTAAATTTTAAAACAATGATAATGACGAATCTAGTGCTGAGAGAGCCATTCTGATGAACATTATGTCCTCTCTATTTCTCTCTTCTCTATTCTGTGAATCTAATATTAAAGGTCTTCTATTGGTGTACGGTTAAACTTTAAAAAACTGATAATGACGAATCTGGTACTGAGAGAACCATTCTAAGGAACATTATGTCCTGTCGCTTTATGTCTCTCTTCTCTCCTCTCTATTCTGTGAATATCCTATTAAAGGTCTTCTATTGGCTTACGGTTAAACTTTAAAAAACTGATAATGACGGAGCTGGTGCTGAGAGAACCATTCTGATGAACATTATGCCCTGTCGCTTTATGTCTCTCTTGTCTCCTCTCTTTTCTGTGAATCTCCTATTAAAGGTCTTCTATTGGTGTACGGTTAAACTTTAAAAAACTGATAATGACGAATCTTGTGCTGAGAGAACCATTCTGATGAACATTATGTCCTGTCGCTTTATGTCTCTCTTCTCTCCTCTCTATTCTGTGAATCTCCTATTTTGGGTCTTCTTTAGGCTTACGGTTAAACTTTAAACAACTGATAATGAAGAATCAGGTGCTGAGAGAGCCATTCTGATGAGCATTATGTCCTCTCTCTATGTCTCTCTTCTCTATTCTATGAATCTCCTATTAAAGGTCTTCTATTGGCTTACGGTTAAACTTTAAACCACTGATAATGACGAATCAGATGCTGAGAGAGCCATTCTGATGAACATTATGTCCTCTCTCTATGTCTCTCTTCTCTATTCTGGGAATCTCCTATTAAAGGTCTTCTATTGGTGTACGGTTAAACTTTAAAAAACTGATAATGACGAATCTGGTGCTGAGAGAACCATTCTGATGAACATTATGTCCTTTCTCTTTATGTCTCTATTCTTTCCTCTCTATTCTTTGAATCTCCTATTAAGGGTATTCTATTGGTATACGGTTGAACTTTAAACCACTGATAATGGCGATGCTGAGAGAGCCATTCTGATGAACATTATGTCCTCTCTCTATGTCTCTCCTAGCATCGCCATTATCAGTGGTTTAAGATTCGCCATTATCAGTGGTTTAAATGGTGGTGGCCATTATCAGTGGTTAGAATGGTTCTCTCAGCCCCAGATTCGTCAGTATCATGTCCTCTCTCTAAGTCTCTCTTCTGTCTTCTCTATTCTGTGAATCTCCTATTAAAGGTCTTCTATTGGTGTACGGTTAAACTTTAAACCAATGATAATGACGAATCTGGTGCTGAGAGAACCATTCTGATAAACATTCCATGGTGTTATCTCTCTAAGTTACGGTTGTCTTTTATCCCTATGTTCTGCCATGCTTCAATATTATTCCTTCAAGATTGTTAATATGAACCATTCTGCCCTCTCTCTCTCTCTAGATTATCGTTGTCGTTTTAAACCTGTATTCTGCCATGATTCAATCCTTCCTTTTACATTGTGAATACCGTCATCGCTAAACGGCCTTTTTTGTTTTACCCCTTGTGTCACTTAACTAATTGCATCAGCATATCGAAGAGTCGCAGGTGAAATGTAGTCAATGTGTGTTAAGAAATCAGACCCCATTCTCTGTGTCGTCTTGTTAAGGGTCTTCTATTGGTGTACGGTTAAAAAATTTTAGCCATTGATAATGACGAATCAGATTGACGGGATAGTCATTCTGATGAACATTCTGTGTCCCATTGTGTCCTCTCTCTAGGCTCGATTTGTTTAGCCTAAAGGGTGCACAAGATGACCGTAGAGCGACAAACCAAACCAAACAAAACCATAGCCCTTTTAAGCCGCCACCCTTTTAAACCTGTGTTCTGTCATAGTTCAATTATTTTTCTAAATTGTGAATAATAATAAACAATCTTTTGATTTTACGCCTTGCATCTTTTATATTAATTGCACGTCCTATCTATTAATATTCCATGCTCGTAATGTAAATGAATCACTGGTACAGCCAAAATGAGTAAGAAGAATCAAACAGAAAATTTCTGAATTTCTACAAACATTTCATCAGCTCGTTTAAGATATTCTGAAAATTTAACTAGTTAATCACTGGTAGACAAAATATTATAATGAAACATGGGAAATTTTTTTATAATCGAAATTCCACCACATTAAAATTTTGTTTTTAAAAATTCGTATACATATACTTACATAAAAATTCTGGAGGAAAAAAATAAGAAATTTTTAATTAATTTACTAAGTCAAAGAACACAGTTATAATTTTTACTTTCATTTTATTTTTTTAACTTTTCGTTGTTCAACATCTTTTATAAAAAATTATGACAGCTATTCATTATCATTGTAAATATACCTTAAATTTTTATTGATCTTCTCATAAATACTCTTTTTTTGTTTAATTAATTATACTAATTCTATGTTAACTTCTTTGTTAAAATACTTATATATGTTAACTTCTTTGTTTATTGTTAATAGAGAGTTTTTGCATACCGTATTTTTATAATACGATATTTTTTTCTTCCTAGCGCGCATGCTCATAGGAAACATTATTACTGATACGCATGCGCAATTTCCTATGAGCATGTGCGCTAGGGATACCGTATTATAAAAATACGGTATCTTCTATTATTTGTTCATTTGTTTCGTATATACTTTATTCTGTATTAGATTATTCTTTTTAAATACTCTATTCTTTGTTGTTAACACTCTATTCTTTGTTAAATTGTTTCGTAAATACTCTATTCTGTATTAAATTATTCTTTGTAAATACTATAACTAGTCTACTCTAATAATAACTAGTCTAGTTTATACTCTAGTCTTCGTTTTTCACATGCCACAATGATTACCTTTCTATTCCAAATATCTATAATAGATTTCCCAATATAGACATATACAGTCCATGCGGACATAAATAAACGTGGATACAGTAGGTATAAGACTTGAGACATTTGAAACGCTCAATCGGATACGATGCATTATAAAGAAGCGATGATATATTTAATTAGAAAAAAATTGTAAATTATTTTTAATTTTACTTCTAAGATGTACTAAAACTGAATTTTTAATGGTAATTGATTGATAAATGCATGGCTATACATTTTCCAGTATTTCTTCTAACTTATGAACTATTATAAGATTTTTTTTTCTCCAAATTACATTTTCTGCGGCATGCACAAAAATCACAAAAAGTTTTAATTATTTTTTGTAATTCAATAAAAATATAAATTTTTATAATGAAATCTGTGTCTTATAACAAATCTGTGTCTTATAAAAAATTTACCAAATGTAAAAGGAAAACTGGATTTTTTAAAAGACTGTACTTTTTTTTAAATTGGTTTAATTGTTTTATTTTTTTTAATTTAAAAAAATTACAAAATTAAAATATATTATTGATTATGAAGACAGAAAATGACGAATTCGTCAATGTCATAATAGACATAAAAATTCAGAATGAAATATTTCAAAGTCAGAATTATATATATATACATACACACATACATATATTTATATATATAATTCTTTTATACACGTATTTGCCACTGAATTCTTCCTAAATGTCTGGACAGATATTGATGAAATCTTTTGTGTAGGTTTGTTTGGGTCCCTGGATGGATCGGATTCACAATTGAACCCGGTAGGTGGATCTGCAATCAGGTTCATATGTACTTGTGTTTGTCACTGAACTTCTCCAAAACGCCTGGACCGATTTTGATGAAATTTTTTGTGTTGGTTTGTTCGGGTCCCTGGATGGATCGGATTCACAATTGAACCCGGTAGGTGGACCTGCAATCAGGTTCATATGTACTTGTGTTTGTCACTGAACTTCTCCAAACCGGCTGGACCGATTTTGATGACATGTTTTGTGTTGGTTTGTTTGGGTCCCTCGATGGATCGGATTCACAACTGAACCTGGTAGGGGGACCTGCAAGAAGGTTCATATGTACATGTGTTTGTCACTGAACTTCTCCAAAACGGCTGGACCGATTTTGATGAAATCTTTTGTGTTGGTTTGTTTGGTCCCTCGATGATTTGGATTCACAATTGAACCCGGTAGGTGGACCTGCAAGCAGGTTCATATGTACATGTGTTTGTCACTGAACTTCTCCAAAACGGCTGGACCGATTTTGATGAAATTTTTGTGTTGGTTTGTTTGGGTCCTTCGATGGTTTGGATTCACAGTTGAACCCGGTAGGTGGACCTGCAAGCAGGTTCATATGTACATGTGTTTGTCACTGAACTTCTCCAAAACGGTTGTACTAATTTTGATGAAACCTTTCTTGTGTGTTTGAGGGGTCACTGGATGGTTTATATTTCCAATTGAACCCAGTAGGTGGCTTTGCGATCAGATTCCATGACTTTTTTTATTTTTTGGTTCTGAACAACGTCTGCTGAGCCCGCCAGGATATATATATATGTGTGTGTGTGTGTGTATCAGTCATATTAATGATAGAGTACAATGAATAACAGGACTATATAAAACTGTATATTATTTTGAAAAAAAAAACTCTTGGTTATAATCTTACAGACTTCATTGTTATTTTTTTAATAAAAAATATCAAAGTTAACTACATAACATTATTTACTTAAACTCTGACAATACTACGGTGTCCAAAAAGTAAGACCATTTTTCAATTTAAATTTTTCGGTATATGGTATTTCATTTCTTTTTTCTTTGGCACTATCCTTGACATCTGTGTGAAATTTGACGTCAAAATATTCATTAGTGTTTGAGTTACGTTTGGCTTTGTGAAACGCTAAAACTGATTCCGGCGATTTTTAAATGTCTGAATTAATTGAGCAAAGAATATGCATTAAATTCTGTTTGCCGAAATGTAGGAAGGTTGCAGAAGGCATTCGGTGAACATTCATATATCGGAAAGAAATGTTTAGAAGTGATATAAACAGTTCAAAGGTGGCAGGGAACGCGTTGAAAACGAACAGCCCTCTGGCCGACCATCCACCTCAAACGACGAAGCTCACGTCCAAAAAATTAAAGATTTGGTACTTGCAAACCGTTGATTTACAATTAGAGGCCTTGCTGATGATGTTGGAATTTCAAAACGATCGGCCAATTCCATTTTGAATCTCAAACGCGTCAAATCTCGATTGGTACCGAAAACACCGAATGCGCCAGCTCACACTGCATTGATACTTCGTGACTTTTTCGCCAAAAATCAAACCCATATCGTTTCACAACCACCGTATTCACACCGTACGACTTCTATTATTTTTCTGTCTTATATTCCCTAAACTCAAAAGACCATTCCGGGGACACCGTTTTGAGTCGATAGAAGAGATTTAACGTGAATCGCCGAGCGTTTTGAAGGCCATCCCGGCCAATGACTTTTTAGCATGGATTGAGGATTGGAAGAAAAGTTAGCATAAGTGCATTGTGTCCGTAGGGGATTACTTTGAAGGCGATGAAACTGATGCTGATTTGGCATATTGCGAAGCAACATGGCTGCGCAATCAGCCGCTAGCTCCTATCTTGTAACGTAACGTAACGGTAGGTGTTTAGTTGGAGTACCAGGGAATTTCCCATATCAATAATTATTATTAAAAAACAAAATTTTAAAATCCACAAGATGATCAAAAGAAAGAATATTAAACGAGCTCATGCTCGGAGAGTATTTACAGGAGTAAAAAGGTTAGTAAATACAAAATTTAAAATAATAGTTCACAAAAGTTTTTAAAAAAATAAAAACTGTGGCAATTAAAAGGAGTTAAAAAATAACCGTTACGAAACCACGAAAACTTCTGGATCCTATCAAAATAAACTTTCTTTTCTGGCAGAGAAGCCACACACACTCTTGTTCTGAGATTTTCACATTACAAATGAATTCTCATCAAAGTGCAAAAGGATTTTAACTTTTTTGTTTTCTTTTTTATCACAATATACACTTTTTATATTTTTACTCCTGAGCTATGGCTCATTCTAATTTCTACACTCTTTTACAACACTTCTGATACAAACTAACTACTCTTATGTTTATTCTCTTAAAGTTTTTTATTTTTCTTAATTATGCAATGGAGGTAGGGGGTTCTGTTCCCCAGGAACTCTACAATCACACAACCTTTGCCTTTGTCTGGCACAGAGCTTTTTCACCCCGGGTCAAAGTGAATTCTTTTAGCCACGGGGAATGAACTAAAGTCTTGAAAGTAAATAGAACGCGGGCGTTTTTTCGCATGGCGCGTGGTCGGAAGCTTCTATCTTGTTTCTGTACAAAGACGATGAAGAAATGCTTTGCCAGAAAAGAACGGTAAAGACTATTAGGAAACTTGCCCAAATTGATTTAAAAAATAAAAAGAAAAAAATTATGATACAATAATGGTTTAACATAAAAAATAAAAATAATAATAATAATGGTAATAAAGGAAAACGTGAAATGAAAATCTGCTTCTTTGGAAAATAGTTGCGCAAATTCTTTTAAGATATATAATAGCTGAAAAATTTTTGGTTTATTAGAATCGTTAGGAGGGTTTTGTGGAGAATTGGTTTTAGGAGGAGATGGAGAATTTTGTGGAGTGAGAAGGTGATGAAATAAATTTGGAAGAATAAATAAAGAGTTTTTGAAAAAAAAAATAATTGGTCTTACTTTTTGGGCACAGTAGTATATATCCAAAATTTTAAAGTAATTTATCATTAATCGAGATCTAATAAGAAACGCATACTTACTTTGAACTGTATCTACAGCGGCTATAAAAACATAAAATGTTGATAAAATCATATTTAAACAAATACATTGTCAATTAAATATTTAATGTTAAATTAATAACAAATTAATATAAAAAAATATTACTATCTTTTGAAACTTATAATATTATAAAGAAAGTTTACTTCAATTGAATAATTTTTGGGGTTTTTTTTTTACAATTAATTAAATATTTCCGCTAAATAATTAAAGTTTCCAATTTTAAATCATGAAAACCATACCTAGTTTTCCGACTTGGAAACGCCCAAACATTCCTATCTATAATAATCCTATTTCATGGTCAAATGAAGCAAAATACTTTGGAGTCATACTGGACAAACACCTTACGTATCACTCGTGTATTAATTACATTAAGAATAAATTTAATTTAGTTATCAAAAAGCTTTACCCGCTCATTGCATGAAATAGTCACAAAACTATAGACACTAAAATTCGTATTTATATGGTCTACATGCGTCCCATTATTACATATGCTAGTCAAATATGGGGATCCGCCTGCAAGTCAAGAATTAAGGACATCCAAATTTTGGAGAACAAGGTCTTGCGCATGGCAGTTGATGCCTCATGGTACATGCGAAATAATGACATTTTGTCTGCCTTGGACATTACTACCGTTAAAAGTTTTATTCACAAATTAGCCACAAATTTTTATAATAGCACTCTTAACAATCCAAATCCTTTAGTTAAAAGATTACCTGAATTTGACATAACGCTACCTACCAACAATAAACGTCCGCGCACCTCTCTGAACATACTAAATAAATAAAAATTTTATTCGGCTGTCTCTATGTGTTTATTTTATTTTTTACTTCATTAACTGAGCAAGGCATTTCTCTTATCATTTACCTCCAAAGGAACCATCAAGATAGAGGTATATGGAGACTAAAGTTGCCAAAATGCCTCATGGTACATGCGAAATAATGATATTTTGGCTGCTTTGGACTTTTACTACCGTTAATAATTTTAAAAAACTCTTTTGGCACTTCTTGTAAATGTTTTGATGATAAATAAATATATCCAAAATTTTAGTTAAATTGTGGTGCACCTGGTAACACTTTTTAGTGGCTAAACGATCTACAACTTGGCATTATTGTTAGATTAATGAACTCTGTTTCACCATGTTTTGTTGTAGTTGTTGTATTATTTTGTTGTTGTTGTATGTTGTATGTTTTTTTTTTTCGTTGTTCCTTTTTTGCTGTAACTGTTCATAATCTGCCATTGGAAAAAAAAGAATAAAAAAAGAACATTAATCGAACTGCAATAAAAAAAAATGCATACATACCTCCATAGACTGTAAAAACATAATGTATTGATAAAAAAAAAGTATTTAAACAAAAGTAGTATAAAATAAACACTCGAACTTTATTTAATAATTAATATAAAAAATATTAATATAATTTGAAACCTCTAATATTTTAAAGAAAATTTCTTTCAATTGAATAATTTATTGTCTATTTTATAATGAACTAAATATTTCCACCAAATAATTTTATTTCACATTTTTAGAAAGCCAAATATAAATAAAGACCTATAAAATTGACAATTTAATAATTTACAAATATATATATATATATATATATATAGTATGAAAAAAAATCACAATAAAAAAATGTAATATTTGAAACAATAAACTTTAATTAAATTTATTTTATTAACAATTAACTTTAAATTAATCATTTTTATCAATGAACTTGGATTTAATTAATTTTTTAAAGATTCTAAATCATGACGCCAGATAGAGAATATAAACTTGCAATTCAGAAAATGTTTTTGTTTAATTAAAAAGAAATAATTAGAATTTTTTCGTAACTGTTTGGATAACACGAGGTTAAAGAATAAACTCATAAAAAATAATCATTAAACTCATTAAATATTATAGTTTTTAAATTATATTGCAATACTATAGTCACAAATGTCCATTTATATATATATAGAATTTATATGAAATTAAAAAAATTAATTGTTAAAATCTTTATTTATGAAAATTTTGTTTTTGGCAATTACACACACTGTGCGTGGGTTGGTGGAAAATATATATTATATAATTCTTCTGTACATGTGTTTATCAATGAACTCCTCCTAAACGGATGGACCAATTTTGAGGAATATTTTTTGTGTGCATTTGAGTGGGTCCCTGGAAGCTTTTGATTCATAATTGGATCCTGTAGAGGGCGCTTCAATTGGGATCTTCTGTACGTGTGTTTATCAATGAACTCCTCCTAAACGGCTTGACCTGGTTTGATGAAATTTTTTGTGTTTGACAAATATTAGATTGGTTACGGTAGACCAGTGTGTCTATATCGCTATTAAATAGGGTAATAATATGTATTCAAGTATATAAAATATGATCGCGCTATCTTCTTTATTGTTACTTGCCACCAGATGGTGCTGCAGCCTTTCATCTTTTATACTATCTAAACGATATTTATTTTAATTTGAATGCCCCTACATTGGAACATGTAGAATTATATTCGCGATATGTAATTTTTTACAATACGTATGTAAATGTATTTTCATTGTCAAGACAACGTATGTCGGGTTCTGCCGGTATATATATATATATAAATACTTCACTGCAATCTCAGTAAACAAATTGTTTTACTTTAATTTGCTCATTACGCTAATAAAATCAGTTATCGTGTAAAATAACGATAAATATAAGCAAATTATGCAGAAGATAATAATATAGAAATAAATTAATAAGGACGTCTATTTTGTTTAAATTGTTATACTATTGCTGTTTTATATCAGATGGTAGATTGGCATTACATCCTTACTACTGTGTCCAAAAAGTAAGACCAGTTTTCAGTTTATGGTACTTTAATGGCATATGGTATTTCAATTGTTTTTCTTTTTCAGGTTATTGGCACTCTCCTTGACATTTGCGTGAAATTTTACGTCAATATATTCATTAGTGCCTGAGTTACGCTTGGTTTTCTGAGACGCTAAAACTGATTCCGGCGATTTTTGAATTGTATCTTTAATCGACTCGAAACGGTGTCCCCGGAGTGGTCTTTTGAGTTTAGGGTATACCCAGAAGTAGCACGATGCTAAATCAGGTAAATACGGTGGAATGTGTGTCAGAATGAAAAATGTGGGTTTCATTTTTGGCGAAAAAGTCACGAAGAATCAATGCAGTGTCAGCTGATGTTTTCGGTACTAATCAAGATTTGTCGCGTTTGAGGCCCAAAACATCTTTTAAAATGGAATTTTGAAATTTCAACATCATCAGCAATGTCTCTAATTGTATATCGGCAGTTTCCGAGAACCAAATGTTTTATTTGTTAGACGTGATCTGCGTCGGTTGAGGTAGATGGTCGACCAGAGGGCTCTTCGTCTTCAACGTGTTCGCTGCCTTCTTTGAACTGTTTTTACCACATGTAAATATTTTTGTCTGATACAGAAATCACACACCGACTGCCTTCTGCAACATTCTATACGTTTCCGCAAACAAAATTGAATGCAAGTTCTTTGCTCAATTAATTCAGACATTTCAAAAATCGCCGGAATCAGTTTTAGAGCCTCACAAAGCCACGCGTAACTCAAACACTAACGGATATTTTGAAGTGAAATTTCACACAGATGTCAAGGACAGTGCCAGCAACCTGAAAAAGAAAAAAAAATTGAAATTCCATATGCCCGGGAAATTTAAAATGTGTCTTACATTTTGGACACAGTATTATTTGGAGGAATTGCATGTATGGGAGAGATGTCTATCAGCCTGATGGATACAAACAGGTATATCAATATAAAGCAATACTAACGGTTCCAAAACTCTTGTACTAATTCAGAAGGGCCACCATTTTGTCCACCATCATTACTTCCTCATTATTTCCTCCACCTTAATAAAAGATGCATATTAACATCACACCAGAAATATTTTATTATTTACAGTCCATTATTACAGTTTATTAACAATTAATTTAACTGTTAACAATTTGATAAATTTGTTATTTGTCTAATGGTCATATTTTGTTGAGCTTCCAAGATTTTAGTATTATAATTAGCGGCATAGGCCCATTATACATATATATATATATGTATAATGGGCCTATGAATGGCCAGTCTATGTATATATATATATATATATATATATATACACTGGCCAGTGCTCGTTAATATTAATTTTAAATAACATACGCACAAATACAAAATATTTAATTACAAAATAAAAAAGGAAAGTGGGAAAATCAACTATACTTTCCGGCTACTGAGGAAGTTCAGTCTGTATAGAGACAAGAGCGATTACTTATTTAAGTATAGCTCATTAAGAGGCTCAATAAAAAAGAGTTTTGTTAAAATTCGAAAGGACAAAAACATATTTGACTGGTGCTGTTCTATATTCCATCTGTAATTATTATCGATCTGTGGAAGTCGCACAGATAATCTCTAATTTCATCAGTCTCATTATACATGACATTGAATATCTGATATCAGATTTGAATGACAGTTTGTTCTCATTGGTACAAAATGCTAATTGCCTGTAATATAACTACACACAATACTGCTTGTTTGCAGTCAAAGTTGTATTTTATGTGTGCCAAATAACATAGGGGGTCATACTAGGAAACACAGACACATAGGAAATACAGAAAATATTAAAAACAATTTTAGATAATGTACTTTTATATTTTAAAGAAATTTAAGCGGTTTCGTTCATATTATAATACAATAAAACATGATAACGTCACGACAGGGTGAAAATGTAATTTTAACATGTATAATAAACCAAGCAACATAATAAATGTATTGCAAGTATTGTATAATATAATTCTATAGAATATTAAAAGATTTCATTTATATTATAAGAAACAAGCTACAATAACAATTAATTACTGTTAATAATAATTGCAATAAATCTGAATATAATTACTGAAAATATTAGTAATACTATAAAATATGACAACATCATAACACGGATAAAATATTGATGCCTTTTAAACTAATCAACATGATAAATTTATTTTAAGTATTGTGTAATAAAATAGCGTAGAATATTAACTGTATCACGGTTTTTTGGTATCAATCATAACTCAAATTGTGATTATTTTTAACGTAGTTCATATTTTTTTAATGTTACTAAAAAATATTAGTGTAATATTAGTAATGTAATAAATTATAATAATGTCATGACAGGGAAAAATGTAATTTTAATGTGTAAAATAAATTAAGAAATATAATAAATTTATTGTAAGTATTGTATAATACAATACTGTAGAATATTAAAAGTTTTTATTTATTTTATAAGAAACAAGCTGCAATGACAAGTCATTAACTGTTAATAATAATTGCAATAAAACGGAATATAATTACAAAAATATTACTAATACAATAAAATATGATAACGTCAAGACAGAATGAAAATGTAATTTTAAAGCGTCTACCAAAATCAATATAATAAATTTATTGTAAATATTGCATAATAAAATACCTTAGAATATGAACTGTATGATGGTTCTTTGTTATCAAGCATAACTTAAATGGTTAATATTTTTGACTACGTTAAAACTCCTTCGGCTTAAATAAAAATCGTTGAAAAGCTTTTTATCACTAAAGTTTTCGGAATTAACTTTTTATAACTTCCTAAATTGTAATAATAACTGTGAAATAAATGGTAATAGTAATTGTTATAATTAATAAATGGTAATAATAACTTCCTTGCTTCCTATATTGATGAAAAAGAGAGTGATCGGATCCTTTTTTTTTATGATTTACAAATTTTTATAACTATTTTCGATTATACAAATTGTTATTTTGATATTTCTATGTAAGTTTCATGGAATATTTTAACTAATATTAATTGTGTGCCTTTTATAATACTAACTTTATAATTTAATTTAATTTGAAATAATCATATTGGAAACAAATTGATACTATTTTTGCTCCAGTATTCATTGTTTAATTGCAATTTTTCTTCTTCATTGGCGCAACAGCCCTAATTTGCATGATGGGCCAAAGCTACCTGCATACTGGCAGATTCCGAAACAGGAGATGTTTTCTTTTTACGGGGTGGGGTTGTCAGCCCTATAGTCATATTAGATATACACTCAAGAGCCAAAATATTCTGACCACCCCTACATTTTGCAATGAACTCGACTGGATGACGTGGAAGGCATGTGATCAGGTGGAAGTGGTATATAACTGCTGCTGGAGAGTCTGAAGAATCATTCTTTTACTTACTTCTGTGTATGACGGGAAAGGATGCGGATCTAAGGGACTTTGATAGAGGGCAGATTGTAATGGCTCGAAGTCTCGGAACAAGTATTTCCGAAACTGCACGATTCGTGGGTTGTTCGCGATCTACAGTTGATAGTACTTATGCAAAGTGGAGGAATGACGGTGAAACCAGCAGTAGACGGCATGGTGTTGGAGGTCCACACGCTATCAAAGAAAAAAGTCGTCGGAGACTGTCTCGCATGGTGAAGCAAACCCGGAGCCAGACAGTGGCTCAGCGGACAGCCCAATACAATGCAGGGCCAAGTAGAATAGTATCGGAGCACACTGTTCAGCGGACACTGTTGGATATGGGACTACGCAGCAAACGTCCCACTCGTGTGCCTCAGCTGACCAAGCGTCATCGCCAACTGCGCCTGCGCAGAGCCCGGGAACATCGTGACTTGTCCATGGATCAGTGGGAGAGAGTTGCCTGGTCAGATGAATCACGGTTTGTCATTCATCACGCCGATGGCCGTGTCAGGATACGCCGTCTTCCAGGCGAACAGTTGCTCCCTCAATGTACAGTAGGTCATACACAGGTCGGTGGTGGCGGTATTCTACTTTGGGGGACGTTCTCTTGGGCGTCTCTGGGACCCGTGGTTGTGGTAGAGCAGACCATGAATGCTGCAGGGTATCTGAACACCATTGCGGACCAGTTGCACCCTTACATGGCATCTGTTTTTCCAGCTGGAAATGGAATGTTCCAACAGGATAACGCCCCTTGTCACAAGGCTAAAATTGTGTTGGAGTGGTTCCAGGAACATGATGCTGAATTCCAGTTAATGTCCTGGCCGCCTAACTCACCGGATCCCAATCCGATAGAACACATTTGGGATGTCCTGGGACGGCAACTCAGAGTTCAAAGACCACCAATTCGCAATATCTCGGATTTGCGTGACCGTTGCTTAAACATCTGGTACAATCTGTCTCCGGCCATCTACCAAGGACTTGTGGCATCCATGCCAAGGCGGGTAGAAGCTGTGTTGCGCGCCAAAGGTCGGCCAACTCGTTATTGACAGGTGGTCATAATGTTTTGGCTCTTGAGTGTATATGACTAACTGACTCATATGTCTATAGTCATATTAGATAGGGACTCTGATATTTAAAGTGTATTGATAACCACTATAATCATCAACGGCACAGCTGGGAATCGAACCCGAAACATCTGTCACCAAGCGTTAGTCTCTCGACCATTAGGCCTCTTTAATTACAATTACTGCCATTAAATATATTTTTTTACCATTATTTATACCAATAAATGTATTTTACCTTATTTAATACCATTAAATGTATGTTACCTTACTTCATATCAATAAATGTATTTTACCTTATTTCATACCAATAAATGTATTTGGCTTAAATTATCAGAACCCGCCAATTAAATCATTCATACCTCCGCCATTCATACCTCCATTTTGACAGATCCCTGTTGGTGATAGAAATGCATAAGTTAATAATTTCTTAATATTTAAAAAATAAATAAATAAATAAATCGAATTTTTAAATTGTATACTTATTAAGTAACCAATACGGCATGTTTTATTATTTGAAACTTTTTTGGGTTTTTAGCTGTTTTTCTCCCCCACTTTTCTCAATTCCTATTATTAATTCACACATTCGCTATATACATCTTGTTCAAATTTTTAATCGTTCATAAAATACTGTTTATTCATCCATTCAAGTTCAAATACACTTCTTTGAACTTGTATTGGATGACACTTGATGTTAATACAGTTTTTTCAAATAGTAATTCATTAATTAAATTTAATTAATTAATTTTGGGGGTTTTTTTAATTTAAGTTGCATGTATCTAATAATAGATGGCGCCAGATGTAAGAGGAAAATTTCAACTTTATTTATAAAGGACTTTTCTGCAATATGGTGGAAAAAAAAAAAGTAGGAATTGACTGTAAAAAATTAATATGCCTGAACAGTGAGAGAACAAGTAATATAAAAAAAAAATTGTACAGTCAATTCCTATTTTTTTTTCACTCTGTTGCAGAAAGTCCTTTATAAATAATTTTCATTCATTTTTTTAAGTTTATCTGGGGCCATCTGTTGGTTGATATATGCAACTTAAATCTAAAAAATTTTTAATTAATTAATTAAATTGCAAAAATCACCAAATCACCAATCACGTGCAAATTCCGAAAGAAAATCTGATATATATATATATAAACCGTTTGTCTTTATAAAATAGCTGAAATAATTTTAAAATATAGAAGGTTTAAGCTATTCTAAAAAAATATTTTGGGGCATTTTTTTATTTCTGCTCTTTCAATTCATACTTTCATAAATTGTTTTAAAAAATAGTAATTCAGATCGAAAAACTAGAAATTCGTATCTCATTGCACTTACAAATTTCGAAAGAAAATCTGATATGTCTTTTGAAAATCTGATATGTGATTTGTCTTTATAAAAGAACAAATTAAAAAAACAGGTTCTAAGGGTTTCGAAAAAATATTACTTTTTCAATGTGAATTCCCGAGTTAATTGCCGTTACAAAGTCCGATTTTCTAACAGGTTTTTGTGCTCAGAGAACACACATTAACTCATACTAATTTAGAAGAAAATAATGCACATTACCTGGAACCACCAGAATGATTGCGATGACCAAGACGAAAATTAGAGATCTGTTAGCAATCATCGTGTCTGCAAAGGAAAGTTCTGGAGATATCAGAACTCGATGAAGTCGCATCGATTTATACTTTGTCGCCAAAATCCATTCCATTTGCTCACCTGTTGTTTTCAAGAAATTCACGTTAGGCATTCACGCGGTTTGGAGATTATTGTAATCCGACCGATATTTTAAATTTAAATTTTCTTGTGATAAATTCCTGCAAATTGCGGAGAGATCGCCTTAATCTTCAACAATTCCACCTGGACAAGCAAAGTTAAACCGAACAGGTGTTTCTTCGTACAAGAATACTTAATGATTAATTCTGGTCTGAAATAATAATAGCAATAGTTAAGGCACTTTTTAAATAGTTCTGGAGGATTAGCTCTTTCATAAATTCTTCTTCAAAGGTGCAACACCTGTATAGTAAACCAAGGCCGTTTGCTTGCTGGAAGTTTCCAAAACATGTGATGTTTTCTTTTTAGAGGTAGGGTTGTCAACTCTACGCCTAACCCTCTAGAGTAGGGGTGGCCTACCCGTGACCTGCGGGCAACATACAGCCCACCTTGGGAGATTTATCACATTTTTACACAATATATTTATTTTATAATGACCGAAGTAGTGAAAGCCAATGTATTAAAAAAATACCTAGATGAAATACACATAAAAAAATACATCCATATATTCAAAAATTAACTCCCGAAATTATGAGAAAAAATTAACTTTGATTTTAAAATAATATTCTTGCGGCCCGGGAATTGATTTTATTTATGAGTTTACATTTTAGCAACTATAATAAAAGAACTGTACATTTATATTTTAAAATAAAATAAAAATTCATTTACTTATTTTTTTTTATTTTTTAAAAAGAATACTTTTATTTTTTAAACATAATACTTTTATTTTTTAAAAAGAATACTTTTATTTTTTAGAAAGAATATTTAACCTTAAAAAGGAATACTTGCTGAGGTTAATAAAAGTTTTTTTTTTTTTGTATAAAATGCATTATAATTTAATATTTGCGAGCATTTTATACAAAAATTTTATACAAAAATTCAGTCAAAGTTACGAAATTCAAATTAAATTTTTTCAAAAGAAAACATTTAAGTTATCAAAACTAAACAGAATTTGTTGTTTTGTTCATTTATAATGTCAGGAAGTTAAATAAAGAGAAGAATATTATAAAATAAAATTAGCTAACTTAATTTTTTAAAACCAACCTAATTTTCTTAATTAACTTTAGAAAATTTGATGTTAAATTTGCTTTTAGCATTAAATATTGAATATGAAATGATTTCATGTTATTAATATGCGATTACGAGGGCCTGAATGGCCGAGTGGCTAACGCTCTGGCGCTCGGTACCGCAGGTTTCGGGTTCGAGTCCCGGCGGTGCCATGGATATTTGTAGTGGTTCGGAATCCACTTTAAACTGTAGGTGCCGGTCTAATAGGATCGTAGAGAGTTTCGGGGGTATTGTTACTCCGCGTCCGTGGCTTATCTTCAAGTGACACGCGCCCCCTGGGTAATGCAAAGTGAGTACGTCTGTGCAGCGCTTGCCTTAAGGCATCCAAGACCAAGCTGTCTAAGTGTTTGCGAGCTGCATTAGAAAGAAAAAAAATATACGATTACGATAATGTGATTTCATGGTATTGTATTTTTATGACTCTTCTCTCTAACATATAGAATTTAAAGTAAGTGTGAGATCTGGTATTCTATATATAGTAAAATTTATTTCCGGTTATGCGGGTGGTCTTGATTCACTGATGTTTCAGGGTAGAACTGAATTATTTCTTTAAATAATATAAGAGGCGTTTACATGTCATATTTATTAAATTTTAATAAGACAGCACTGCACAACTTCAACACATAACACAAACAAAATTATATATAACAAATATTTATTATATTCCTCTTAAAATCTAGTTCGTTTAAGGGTCTTTGTACCCTCCGTACTGCCTGGAATTCTTCACTCGGCTCTGCACACTCGGTTTTATTTTTCTCCCTCTCCCATTATCGGTTCTAAAGTCAAACGGGTGAACAAAAACGTGCAAAGTCCAAAGTCTGAAAGTAACGTGCAAAGTCCAAAGTCTGAAAGGAATGTACAAAGTCCAAAATCTAATGTAAAGGTCAACCCGTCCTTGAATGGCGAATCTATTTATCTTGAACGCATCCCCGTTGGCTACATTTTGTTTCGGGAAGATACGGTGAATTTTTGCTTATATGTAATGCAAATTCAGCTGGAGATATTAAATATATTTAGGGATTAGCTAATATAAAGGAAAATTATAAAAATGAACATAAATTAACCAATTTTACATATTGCAAAATATGTGTATTTTACTAATTTTCCATGTTATTGCATATGTCAGATATTGCTCTGAAAATCTATCATAATAATTAGAATGAAGACGAAAATTTTGAAAAAGAAAAGAAAATGAGCTTATAATCTTAAAAATTTATTTTTGTTATTCGTTTTTATTCATGCAACAATACAACATTTATTATTCGGAAAATTTACAATTCTTCATAGATATATATATATAGAGTAGCAAAGTCGTTTTCCATTTTCAAAAATCACCTACAAAACATTTAAAATGTAAATTAGTTAATAAAATTAAAAATCCGATTAAAAAGCTGTTAAATATGAATTATACAAGATTTAATCACTAATAGTTATAGAGTTTTGAACGAATATCGTGAGAGAAAGAATTAAATGTTAATCTTATCCTCCATCACCTAAAACAATGTAGAAAAATTTTTATAAAAATTTAATTTCAAAATTATAAATTATAGCTGAAAATAACGTTAATTCCTAATACTTTATATATATTTATATATATATATATCTATAACTTTCACTTGTTTCAAAAAGAATGTCTCAAGTTCAATTAATTAAATCTTTTTTTCCCCATGTTAATTTTGTTCCTTTATTTTCATTGTATTCCAAAAATGTTCCAAAGTATATTAATAGATGGCGCTGTAATCGGTATAAGGAAAGTGAATTCGGCTGCCAGTGATGTTTTGAAACGAAATTACAACTTATTTGGCATGAGTTGCACATTAAACCAACTGTAGTGTTTAATGCGCTTGATTTTTTTCATTTTTTTGACGGAAAAAATGACTTCCAAGTCATTCAACAGTTGTGACACTGTTAGTGAAAAGCCCATCCAACACGACAAGGTCATACCAAATTGGATGGGAAAAATCTTTGGAACCTTTTTTTAAATTTTTTGATAACATGCCGTTTCCTACTTCCAAGTATCTGCAGTTCAAATTTGAACTCATTGTGGCAAGTGGTTTTTTAAACATTTTGAAAAGGGAACTTTAATTGCAATCACCCAATCAATTTATATACATATAACTGTCAAAGGTTTCAAAAATGATACATTATGTTCCCTTAACTAAATCAGTTTTTCTTTTATCTTATTTAAATATATGGTTATAAGCAAGAATTTTTTCGTTATATCGTTTATCGTTATTTAAATAAGTGTGGCATTTTTTTTTTTAAATTTTATTATCTGATAAATTTGTTCCGTTTACTTATTTAAATTAATCTCAAGTTCTAAAATATAATTAATTTTTTTTTAATAAACGGAAATTTTTTTTTTCCTATTTCTTATTCTTTTTCTATTTATTCAATGTGTTTTTATTTATTTATAGTCTTTATGTGTTTTTTGTAATTTTCAATTTGGCTTTGCATTTTTATTGTTGCTATGTAATTTACAAATTCAAAATAACTGTTAATTTTAAAGGTATTTGTTTTTGTGTGTTAAAATTGATAGATTTTCTGATGCTTGCGTATTCTACCTCTCAAACAATAGTTGTTAAAAAAAATAAATTAACGATAATTAAATTAAGTAAATTATTATTTAATTCAATTATTAACTTAATCAGTTATTAAATAATTATTTAACATAATAATTAATTACATTAAATTAATAATTAATTTTAAATAATTAATTTATTTTTGTTGTTATATGAATGAAAACAAAATAAAAAAAAAAATTTTTAATTTATTTCAGCATTTTTTTAAAGAAATTTACTTTTTATATATTTTATATTTCATGCATTACATTTAATTTTTTTTTTCTTTTTTTGCAAATTTTAAGAATTAAAATTATATTTTACACATTTCTTTAGGTTATATTTTATTACTATTATATGCAATATTCTTTAAATATTGCATATACATTAGAGTTTATTTAAAATCAGAAAAAAAAAAGATTTAAAAAATTCCTTAATTTACTTGGAATCATCTGGTCCTAATAAAATAAAAATTAAAACATAAATACAATTACGAAAAAAGAAGAATTGCGTAAGAATTATAATAATATAACAAATTTTTAATGATATTTTTAAACAATATTTTTAATGATATTTAGAGATATCGGCTTCACATTTCTGACAAACTAATATTTTTAATGATATTTAGAGATATCAGCTTGTAATATAAAAACAAATATATTGGAAATTTTTTGTAAAAAGCTTTGTTCTTTTTTTTATTGTGAATTATTGATTCCATTAGTAGAAAGACATTCAAAATTACCATTTTTAAGAACCTTAAAAATTACCATTCTTAATTATTATACTATTATTTATTTTTTATTTTAAGACATTAAAAAACCACCATTTTTAAGAATATTATAAATTACCATTTTTAATTATAAGACTATTATTTTTTTTATTTTTTTATGACATTAAAAATTACCTTTTTTAGAACATTAAAAATTACCGTTTTTAATTATGAGACTATTATTTATTTTTTAATTTAAGACATTAAAAACCACCATTTTTAAGAACATTATAAATTACCATTTTTAGTTATAAGACTGTTATTTATTTTTTATTTTAAGACATTAAAAATTACCATTTTAAAGACGTTAAAAATTGTCATTTTTATTGTAAAACTATTTTTTTTTTTTTTAAGACATTAAAAATTACCTACTTTGAGAACATTAAAAATTACCATTTTTAAGAACATTATAAATCACCATTTTTAATTATAAAACTGTTATTTATTTTTTATTTTAAGACATTAAAAATCAACATTTTTAAGAATATTATAAATTACCATTTTTAACTATAAGACTATTATTTATTTTTTTATTTTAAGACATTAAAACTTACCTTTTTTACGAACATTAAAAATTACCGCTTTTAATTAGAGACTATTATTTATTTTTTTAATTTGAGACATTAAAAACCATTTTTAAGAACATTATAAATCACCATTTTTAATTATAAAACTATTATTTATTTTTTATTTTAAGACATTAAAAATTACCATTTTTAATTGTAATACTATTATTTTATTTTATTTTAAGACATTAAAAATTACCATTTTTAACTGTAATACTATTATTTATTTTTTATTTTAAGACATTGACAACCACCATTAAGAACCTTATAAATTACCATTTTTTATTATAAGACTATTATTTATTTTTTATTTTAAGGCATTAAAAATTATCATTTTTTTCTATACATACGAACGTTTTATAGGTATACTAAAGAAGTAGATAAGTTAGTTTGGTATTGAGTTCTGTAAGAAACATGTAGAAAAATGTTCTTTTTTTTAAGTTTGTTAAATTTTTGATGTACTTCTTTGTCGTGTAATACAGTATAAAATATAATAAAAAAAATTCAATATTTACCTTCAACTGAAAATAAATTAAATGGAATTCATTAAATCGTAATCAAAGCTACTACTAAAAAACATAAGAACTTTAAATTATAATAATCGTTTTACGTTTTTATAATTTTATTACGTAAAGTGGAAGCCCTTTATTACGTAAGGTATCACTGTTCGTAACGTATCATTACGTTATTATTTGTTCGCAGAGCCCAATTAGCTAGTGTCTGGCTGTTGGTACTATAGGCTTCAGGTTCGAATCCTGGTCATGGCATGGATGTTTGTTAGTGGTTCGGAATCCCCATTAAACTCCGGTCTAATTAGCATAAAGTGTGCACAAAATGACCGTACAGCGACAAACCAAGCCAATCTTCTAAATGATTAGTAATTTAAAACAAACCATAAATATTTCTTTTTCTGATGCAGCCGGCAAATACTTAGTCAGTTATCTTTATATCATAAACAAGAGCTGCTCCGACCTTGCTCATTTAGCACTACCCAGGTTGCATACGTAGCTTTGAACATACATATGCTACGGACGCAAGTAACACTATCCCCACAACACTCATATTAGAACGGGAACTACGATTTAAAATGGATTCTGAACCCCTACAAAAATCCATGACTCCGCCGGCATTCGAACCCGAAACCTGTGGTACAGAGTGGCAGAAGCACTAACCACTCGGCCATCAGGCCTCATCATAAATATAGAATACACGTAAACATAAAAGTTCTATGCAAGGAATCGTGCACGTTATGATTTGTAGAATACGATCTAGTAGCTTCCCAGTACTGCTAATGACCCCCTTATTTGCAAATTCCTTGGTTAATTAGATACACTATCTGGAAGAAAGTGACGGGACACCCCTCGAAAAGTAGGAAAGTCGACAATACAACTGACACATGCGCAATAATAGGTATCACGTGTCAGCCATATCCTATAAATACTCTATGGAATCGACTAGAGTTGTTTTTTGTCAAGATGCCGCCACGGGAAGAGTTGTCTGAGTTCGAGAAAGGTGTGTTGGTTGGATTGCATCTTGCCAAGGTGTCAATTAGGGAGATATCCCGTCTCCGTAACTGCTCAAAATCAACTGTAGCACGTGTTGTGTGTCGCTACGAGACTGAGGGACACTGTCAGAACAAACCCCGAGGTGAACGACCTACAGTTCTCACCAGCAGGGACCGGCGGGTGCTCAGCAGGGAGATTCGAAGTAACCGTCAAACATCCATGGATAACATCGCTAATGAGTTTAGACAAGACACAGGTGTGGCCGTTTCGACCAAGACTCTTCGTATCGAGGCCCATAAGTTAGGTTACACTGGACTTTCGGCGGCCCATAAGCCTTTGATTACGAAAACCAACAAGAAAGCGCGACTTCGATGGGCCAGAGACCACCGTACTGGACTCTGGTTGACTGGAAACGCGTCCTTTGGAGTGACGAGTCACGATTTACCCTTTACCGTTCCGATGGACGTGTTTGGGTATGGCGTTTACCAGGAGAACTCCTTTTGCCCGAGTGTGTCGTCCCAACTGTAAAGTTTGGTGGAGGAGGATTGATGGTATGGGCCTGTTTCTCCTGGTATGGGGCTGGCCCACTGGTGAAGGTTGATGGTGCGATGAATGCCGATAGATATTGTGATATTCTCGACAATCAGGTCCTTCCTACCTTGTGGGCAACGTACGGTATGGATGATTGCTGGTATCAAGACGACAACGCAACATGCCATGTTGCAAGGAGGACTCTCGATTGGTATGTGAACAACAATGTTAAACGCATGGAGTGGTCGGCGCAGAGCCCTGATCTTAACCCAATTGAACATCTCTGGGAAGAATTGGACAGTCGGTTGAGGGCCTGCACCCCACTCCCCAAAAGCAAGCCTGAACTATGGAACTTCCTGTTAAACATTTGGAAGGAAATTCCTCTTGCCACTATGGCTAATTTAGTGGAAAGCATGCCCAGAAGGGTTGCAGCTGTGATCGCAGCCAAAGGAGGCCCTACCTTCTATTAATTTTAATAAATATGGGTTTATGTCATTATAGTGTCGTGTCCCGTCACTTTCTTCCGCATAGTGTATATAATCTCAGTAACCATTACTTTTACAGTCCAAGAAAACAACAAATAAAATAATTTAAGCCCTTAGGAGGAGAAATTTTCAAATTAAATAAATAATAAATAACTGATTTTTTTTTCATGCAAGCTGATGAATCTTTTAATTTCTCTTAATCCAATTACGAATCATTATGTCGTAGTTACTAATCCCCCTGGTGCAGGAAAGTCTATACCAAGTCCAAAGAACCCAGTAGCAGGCTACGTAAATGGCTAAAGGTAATATTAATGCAGCTTCCCTTTTTAGCGAGGAACCACGGGGACGGAAGACTGACTAAACCTCAAAACAACGTTCTACGATCATATTAGACCGGAACACACGGTTTAAAGTGGATTCCGAACCACTACAAGCATCCATGACACTGCTGGCACTCGAACCTGAAACCGAGCACTAGCCACTCGGCCATCAGGCTCGGCTCTATATCATTCAAACCGGTTTTGTCCCCAATTCTCATTTCTGATGGCCGATGACTAGCGCTGTAGCGCTCGGTGCCACAGGCTCAGATTTTGAGTCCCAGTGGTACCTTGGACGTTTGTAGTGGTTCGGAATCCACTTTAAACTCTAGGTCCCAGTCTCATATGACTGTAGAGTATTGAGCGTAGGGCTGACACCCTACCCCGTAAAAAGAAATTATCTCCTCTCTCGAAATCTGCTAGTAGGCAGACAGCCTTAGCCCATCATGCGGCTGTTGCGCCACTGATGATGATGACCTATATTTACTTTTGTGAGAAGTTTGATGGACTCTGTGACGCTCTAAAGCCATACGACACCGGGACCTACGGTTTAAAGTGGATTCTAAATCGCTACAAGCATCCATGGCACCGCAGGGACTCGAACCCGAAACATGTGGTACAGAGCGTTAGACACTCGGCTATTCAGGCCCCAAGAATCATTATTCATCCAAGCTACGATCGACGTCAACTAGTCATAAATATTTCGCATTTCAGACATAATACTGACGTTAAATTTTGAAATATAAATCAACTTAAAAAAAAAAAAAAAAAAAAAAAAAAAAAAAAAAAAAAAAACTTCATTTTAAAAAAATACTATTTTTAAAAATGTAAAACAACAGTTAAGTGTTTTTATATACAAGAAAAGCAAAAGGTCAATGATACATATTTCTGTAATACTATTTATCATAGTAAAAATAATTGACGTGATTCATGTAACTCCATTTGTAAATTGACAATTGAATTATTTAAAAGTAAAGTAACAATTTTGCATACTATCTGTATGCAGATATTTCCTAATTTTAAATAAAGAATAATATAAAAACTGAAATCTGCTCGGCAAATTTCAACTTATCATGTGTGGACATTGGAGAACGGATGAATAAACTCAGGAATATAGCAATGTTGAATAGATCAAGAACTTCATGAAGAATGGATTTCTCAAGAGTCTCTAAACGAATATACAAAAGTAAGATAAATGTCGTCGCATATTAAGAAGGAAATATTCCAAATTTTACAAGAAAAGTTATCACATTCAATAGTCAAAAGAATGTATCAAAGATTGAAAATATTAGTCGTAAATGAAGAATGAAGTATTCCAAATCCTACAAGAAACGTAATCACATACAATACCAAAAGAATCTATCAAAGTTTGAAAATTTTAGGTATAAATGAAGAATGAAGTATTCCCAATTCTACAAGAAACACTATAACATGCAATAGTCAAAAGAATATATCGAAGTTTGAAAATTCTAGGCATAAATGAAGAATGAAGTATTCCAAATACAATAAGGAGCACTACACAGCTCAATAGGCATGGGAAAATGACAAAAGTGATAAATATGAAACTTCAAAAAGAAGTAATTGATCAACGCACTACGAGTACTTATAGCCATTAGATATACAAATGTTTAAAATCCTAAGCCAAAACGTGAAAAGTGCTTCAAAACCATACTACAAAACATTTCAAGCAAAAACCAAATTCTCCAGAAAATTCCTGAGGATTAACGTTATTCCTGAACCATTTCAAGAGTTAAGCCCCTTAACTCTTGAAATGGTTCAACTATAATTTTTCCGCCAAACTTTGCAAATTTGGAATATCACTTTATTGGCTTGCTGCACTTTTTGGATTGATCCACGAAGCCCTAAAACCAAAACAACATCATGTTCACACATGATAATAACGTTTTACATAACTTTTTTTAACAATCTGATACAATTTTCAAAATATTTTGTAATATTTACTTAGTTACTTGCAAATATTTACCTTATCTTTTGTAATAATATAAATGTAAATCCAAGTAAAATATATGTTTATTATGGTGCGTAATGTTTAATTTTTAGGTTGGAAAGAAAAATTTTTAAAGTTGAATATAATACGACATTTTAACATTCAATACATTTTTATTTTATCATAGTTTCAGTACGACAGTACAGAGTTCTAGATTTAGTGGAATATCCAAAAAGAAGAAGTCTCTTAAATATACATTAATATTAAAGTTACGTTAATATACACTCAAGAGCCAAAACATTATGACCATCTGTCAATAACGAGTTGGCCCACCTTTGGCGCGCAACACAGCTACAACCCGCCTTGGCATGGATGCCACAAGTCCTTGGTAGATGGCCGGAGACAGATTGTACAAGATGTTTAAGCAACGGTCACGCAAATAAGCGATATTGCGAATTGGTGGTCTTTGAACTCTGAGCTGCCGTCCCAGGACATCCCAAATGTGTTCTATCGGATTGAGAATCCGGTGAGTTAGGTGGCCAGGACATTAACTGGAATTCAGCATCATGTTCCTGGAACCACTCCAACACAATTTTAGCTTGTGACAAGGGGCGTTGTCCTGTTGGAACATTCCATTTCCAGCTGGAAAAACAGAGGCCATGTAAGGGTGCAACTGGTCCGCAATGATGTTCAGATACCCTGCAGCATTCATGGTCTGCTCTACGACAACCACGGGTCCCAGAGACGCCCAAGAGAACGTCCCCCAAAGCAGAATACCGCCACCACCCGCTTTTGTATGACCTACTGTACATTGAGGGAGCAACTGTTCAACATTACAATCTGCCCTCTATCAAAGTCGCTTAGATCCGCAGCCTTTCCCATAACACACAGAAGTAAATGAAAGAACGATTCTTCAGACTCTCCAGCAGCAGTTAAATACCACTTCCACCTGATCACGTGCCTTCCACGTTATCCAGGCGAGTTCATTGCAAAATGTAGGAGTGGTCATAATGTTTTGGCTCTTGAGTGTATATCCATTTATATTTTTTAAAAAGGTATCAAATATATACTTACGAAAACTTTCTAAAAATAGAAAAGGATATTTGGATTATTTTAATCATTTTTATTGAGAAACACAATATATTTTCTAAACATCTCCAACATATAAGATAAAAAGATTTTAAAAACTTAAAAATAGTTATAAGATGTTTCTTAATTGATCGTTAAGTGTTTTGTAATTTCAGGGATGTAATTTTACATGAAAAAAATTGCAAACTTATGGTAATGTAGAAAAACATTATTTTTCATTGACATGTTTTGCAAAAAGATTTAAGTATGCATTCCCTTTATATAATCAGAGGCCTACGCTTACTTACTAGAAGGCTAGCCTATCTGTAAATGACAGCAAAAACCAATTTACTAACATTTGTTTGCAAATTGACTTATAATTTGCCTCATACAGAAAATAATGATGTTCCGTGTTGCATATCCAGTAAGGTAATTCATACTTAGCTTATTCTAAAACTGCTCTTCAAACCTTAACAATTTTCCCCTAAATCAACTCAATCCTCTGATTAGAACTCAATTACAATTTGCTGCCAATCATGGCAATAATCCACTCCTATGCAATACTTGCAATCCTCAGTTATATTTCATAGTTCTGCCCTTAGTCTCCTAAGTCTTACATAAATGTCGAACGAATCTATAAAAGTTCTTGCATATTTGATTTTATATTAATCTTTTTTTTTAAATGATTAGTGTTCCTTTATTTATATCATTGTTACTTTTTCATCTCTTAAAGTGCAGTGAAAATTAGGGATGGCACTTCATACGTATCCAGTAAAATAATTCATACTTAGCTTATTCCGAACCTGCAGTTAAAACCTTAATTTCCTGCATACACTACTAAGTTATCCCAATCCTATTTTTAGAACTCAATTACAATTTGATGACAGTCATGGCAATAATCCTCTCCTATGCAGTGATTGCAATCCTCATTTATATTTCATAATTCTGCCCTCAGTCTTCAAAGTCTTACATGAATGTCGAACGAATCTTTAAAAGTTCTTGCATTATTTGCTTTTACATTACCTAACTTTTTCCTTTAAAATGATTTGTTTCCCTTGATTTATATCAAGGGAAACAAATCATCAAGTGCAGTGAAAATTAGGAATGGCACTCCACACGTAACCAGTAGGGTAGTTGATACTTAGCCCATTCCAAAACTGCAGTTAAAACTTTAAGAAGTTCTCCCATGCACTACTAAGTCCTCCCAATCCTATAATTAGAACTCAATTACAATTAGTTGTCTATAATGGTAATAATCCACTCCTATGAAATACTTTCAATCCTTATTTATATTTCGTAGTTCTGTCCTCAGTCTTCAAAGTCTTACATAAATGTCAAACGAATCTTTAAAAATTCTTGTATATTTGATTTTATATTAATATTTTTGTTTAAAATGGTTAGTTTCCCTTTATTTGTATCATTGTTACCTTTTATATGCTAACTTTTTCTCAAGTGGAATGAAAATTAGGGATGGTACTCTAAAGAAAACTGATTGAACCAATCAATTTCATTTTGATGTATATCTGTGGATAATGAATTAAATGCGCAGTGCTTTCGCAGAGCTTTCATTTCTGTTCAAGTTATTCATGTGAAGAGGTTTTGACGTGATGATGACCGCACGACGGGAATTAACAGACTTTGAACGCGGAATGTTAGTTGGAGCTAGACGCATGGGTCATGCCATTTCGAAATCGTTAGGGAATTCAACATTCCCAGATCCACTGTGTCAAGAGTGTGCCGAGAGTATGAAATTTCAGGCATAACATCCCACCATGGACAGCGCAGTGGTCGACCGCCTGCACTTAACGACCGAGACCGGCGACGTCTGCAAAGAGTCGTAAATTCTAACAGACAAGCAACACTGCGTCAAATAACCGCAGAAATCAATGTGGGACGTACAAGGGACTTGTCTGTTAGAACTGTGCGGAGAAATTTGGCTTTCTTGGGCTATTCCAGCAGAAGACCGACTCGAGTGCCTTTACTGACAGAACGACATCGCTTGCAGCGACTCTCGTGGGCACGTGAGCATATCGGTTGGTCCCTAGATGAATGGAAAACCGTGGCCTGGTCCGATGAGTCACGATTTCAGTTGGTAAGAGCTGATGGTAGGGTTCGAGTGTGGCGCAGACCCCACGAAGCCATGGACCCAAACTGTCAGCAAGGCACTGTTCGCTGGTGGTGGCTCCGTAATGGTGTGGGCTGTTTTTTCATGGCATGGACTTGGTCCTCTGGTGCGACTGACCGAACATTGACTGGAAATGCTTATGTTCAGCTACTTGAGATCACTTGCAGCCATTCATGGACTTCATGTACCCAAACAACGATGGGATTTTTATGGATGACAATGCGCCATGTCACCGGGCCACAACTGTTCGCGATTGGTTTGAAGAACATTCTGACAATTCCAACGAATGATCTGGCCACCTAGATCGCCCGACATGAATCCCATCGAGCATTTATGGGACATCATCGAGAGGTCTGTTCGTGCCCAAAAATCCTGCACCATCAACGCTTTCACAATTATGGACGTCTATCGAGACAGCATGGCTCAATATTCCTGCAGAAGACTTC